>JACEEZ010007077.1:0-78389 GCA_016584305.1 Chionoecetes opilio | reverse complement strand
GGCGGAGGAACTTATTGCGGAAATGAAAAATTACCCCTGCTTATATATATATTATATGGGTTTCTCATATCATTTATAATCAGCTGCGAAACATACTTGAACTGTGAAGGTGATAATCGAAAATATTGTTAGAAGTTTTCTTTATCACAGCAAGGTTCCTGTACTAGATATTCGCCAAAAAATTCTCTTCTCAGGCTTGTTTCGTGTACCTACTTCCTCCTCTTCTTGGCAATGCCAAAGTCAGCAATAAAGTTTCTTCATCTGACTCATCACCGCCCCACAGAGCACAACTGGCTATCTTGAATAGTAATGTAATTGAGGACATACATGTAACTGAGCGCATATCTTGAGATATGTGTCTTCTGGTGAACGGACGAAATAGCATGCATAGCTAGGGCCATATTCAAGAATTTTTCTCCACCCGTTGTGTCGGTTTTTGGTATACAAGAACAACATACGACGCGACGCGTCGAGCTCAGGGGTGGAGGTAAAAGTCAGCTGATTCCCGACAACTTGCACATCCCCCCTTCATCCCGCTCTCCACTCATTCCATCGTATTTCTTCCCAGACCATTACAGGAGAGTTTTCAACACAACCGAGAGTGACATCCATACACTGTGAATGCACACGTGTCATCATTAAGGTAAAATCAGGTCCAGGAGGCCTTATATAGGTGTGTTAACTTGTGAGGAAGCCGGGCGGCGGCGGGAGAATGGAGGTGGCCATTGTGTGGAGCAGTGGCGGCGGGCCGTTCAAATGTACTCGCAAGCATCACTCAGGCCAATTTTTTCTGCACCAACGCCTCAGACAAGTGGCGAACACTAACTTAACTATTATTTTAATGTCAGAAATGATAAATTTCACTAGTAAAATGTATTAGATATGTATAAAACAGTCAAAATACTGATGCCGCTTTGGGCTCGCTTGTGTTGGTACGCCTGTCAAATATCCACCAGTCGGGGCAGTTCTTGTAGGGCTATATTCAAGAATTTTTCTCCACCCGTTGTATCGGTTTTTGGTATACAAGAATCAAAATACGACGCAACGCGTCGAGCTCAGGGGTGGAGGTTTGAGTCAGCTGATTGGCGACAACTTGCACATCCCCCCTTCACCCCGCTCTCCACTTATTCCATCGTATTTCTTCCCAGACCATTACAGGAGAGTTTTCAACACAACCGAGAGTGACAGCCATACACTGTGAATGCACACGTGTCATCATTAAGGTAAAATCAGGTCCAGGAGGCCTTATATAGGTGTGTTAACTTGTGAGGAAGCCGAGCGGCGGCGGGAGAATGGAGGTCGGCCATTGGGCTATATTCAAGAATGCTCGTCAAATCCCGGCCGGTGGAGATTTTCCACCGTCGTACCTCCACTGGTAACATCTTCAAGAACTGCCCCGACTGGTGGATATTTGACAGGCGTACCAACACAAGCGAGCCCAAAGCGGCATCAGTATTTTGACTGTTTTATACATATCTAATACATTTTACTAGTGAAATTTATCATTTCTGACATTAAAATAATAGCTAAGTTAGTGTTCGCCACTTGTCTGAGGCGTTGGTGCAGAAAAAATTGGCCTGAGTGATGCTTGCGAGTACATTTGAACGGCCCGCCACCACTGCTCCCCACAATGGCCAACTCCATTCTCCCGCCGCCGCCCGGCTTCCTCACAAGTTAACACACCTATATAAGGCCTCCTGGACCTGATTTTACCTTAATGATGACACGTGTGCATTCACAGTGTATGGCTGTCACTCTCGGTTGTGTTGAAAACTCTCCTGTAATGGTCTGGGAAGAAATACGATGGAATAAGTGGAGAGCGGGGTGAAGGGGGGATGTGCAAGTTGTCGCCAATCAGCTGACTCAAACCTCCACCCCTGAGCTCGACGCGTTGCGTCGTATTTTGATTCTTGTATACCAAAAACCGATACAACGGGTGGAGAAAAATTCTTGAATATGGCCCATTGTGTGGAGCAGTGGCGGCGGGCCGTTCAAATGTACTCGCAAGCATCACTCAGGCCAATTTTTTCTGCACCAACGCCTCAGACAAGTGGCGAACACTAACTTAGCTATTATTTTAATGTCAGAAATGATAAATTTCACTAGTAAAATGTATTAGATATGTATAAAACAGTCAAAATACTGATGCCGCTTTGGGCTCGCTTGTGTTGGTACGCCTGTCAAATATCCACCAGTCGGGGCAGTTCTTGTAGATGTCACCAGTGGAGGTACGACGGTGGAAAATCTCCACCGGCCGGGATTTGACGAGCATTCTTGAATATAGCCCCTAGCACATACACGTAGCGTAGCTCGCGTAGCTTCTGGTGTGCTGTGGCCTTCGCTTCAAGCGAAGGGATAATAATGATTAGGACAAGCATTGATAATAATTACGGTGCGGCCGCATTGGAAACGAGAAGGAGAGCGAGAGCTTTATAAAAAATAGATAACATTCTGGGTGTAAATTAATAATAACAATAATAACAACAATAACAATAATAATAACAACAATAATAATAATAATAATAATAATAATGACTGATATTAATAAGATAATGTAATAATAATAAATAATAATAATAACAATAATAATAATAATAATAACAATAACAATAATAATAATAATGACTGATATTAATAAGAGTAATGTAATAGTAATAATAATAAATAATAATAATAAAATATAAATAATAAACAATAATTACATGGTAATGATAGTAATAATGATACTTATAATGATAATAGTAATAATGGTAATTTTGATAAAATAATAATACTAATAATGGTAATTTTGATAAAATAATAATACTAATAATAATGATAATAATCATTATAATAGCAAATAACTACTACATGTAATGTATAATAATAATAACAATAATAAAAAATGATGATGATAATGATAATTATAATGATAGAAATAACAATAATAGTAATAAAAAAAAAAAAATATTGCATAAGTCTACAGTTAATGAAAAATGGCACGTCGTTACCGCAGAGTTTTTCACCTTCAGTTTCTTCACTTTCCGACTTTCTTCGCTCACCCTCGCGAGCGAGCTTCATGTTAAAGCGAAGGCCGAGCTCAAAGTTAAATACTTGACAGTTCTTCCTTTGTCTCTCTTGGCCCATGCCCCCTTAGGTAATTACCCACGCCCACTTGAGGGGGCGTTCCCCCCCAGGTTAAGAACCGCTGTCTTATACTGTTCATTCACTCCCCATCGGTCATTCTCCGACCCTCAGCAGCTAGCCAAGCCCTGGGTCTTCCTGTGACTTGTATCCCGTGTATCCTTGTAGCACATCTATTTGTTTGCAGATATAATATATATTTTCCGTACGGAGTGGTAATTTTCGAACAAGTTCTTTCATTACGGATCCCATCAACATCTACGAACGGCTGCAACTTTGTCCAATATATTAATACATGATATAATTAAGTATTTTATATTTCATACACTTTAACCAATTTTCATAGTATTTCCTTTTTTCTGGTATTCACTAATGTTGCACAAGATAATTAGGGATTGTACGTAGCTACTCATGTTATCTGAATGTGTCAGTAACATTGCATCAACTTAGTTTGTCAATACGCGTGATGATGACACAAGGATAAAATATCATGACAGCCGGTATACTGCCAACAATGATCGTGTATCATACACATGCATCAGTTACTACGTCGGTGTGGGGGGTGGGGGGTGGGTGTGGCGTTGAGTGACAAAAATCACGGTATTAACGTTGCCACGTGCTGACGCGTGCCTGGCGGCGCTATGGCACTTGCCCCGCGTAGGCGTAATGGCACGCCTTAGAGGTTTATCAGTAGCTGCGAGATTCACAGATATACAACAGGATGGACCGTCAAGGCGCCTGCTGATTGAGTACGAGGCACATGTTTCATCACTAATGAAAGATTCAAAGAGTGATGAAGAAAGTAATCTTAATTAACTTTTCGGGTCAGGTTTTAATATTTACAATGAATACCTTCTTTGTGGCAGACTGCTCTCAGTTCTATAATGGCAAGCTGCAAAAAACATTAAAAATAATGCAGGTAACTTATAACAAAGGCAAATTTAGTCACAAAATTACATAGAAAGATAAAGAAACAAATCATGATTTTAATGCAGAGGTTCTCAAACTTCATGACGGCGCGCACTGTTATATCTTGGACTTCGGCGCGAGCAGTATATAATTATATATATTTGAATATAATATATATACAGGAATGGACATAAGGAAATAATGTGTAAACTACTGTTACAACATAACATACTATCATGGGACACGTTGCCTCTGGAGTTGCATTCCGCTCTATGTTGAGGACAGTTGACGACCACTTATTGCCTCTTCACAGCCAGCATTAATCTTCTAGTTTTATATTGTGGCTGAGAACCATTCACACATACGGGTGAATTGCAAGTATTTCTGGGCCCTTTGATAATGGGTTCGTTTCATTGAATCCAGAAGCTTTCTAATGTCTATCGCAGATTTGCAGTTAGTGTGCGTCATTACGGATGTTGATAGTTCCTTTCAGGATGCAAGTTGGGCTGTCAGGGATCGTGAAGAATGATTTCTCAGCCAGTCATAACTTTCAACAGATATATTGGGAAATATTTTCTAGTTCCTTCCTAGCTTTCAAGGTGCTGCTATGAGTGGAACAATGTCGTATAGCTTCAGCAGTCTTTTGAAACATTCATCTGCTTTCATTCCAGAGCCTATTTTCTACAAGGTTCTTTGTCAGAAGATTTACATATTTCATTTCTCTTGCATATTCATAACCGTTCAGATGTTCAAATAGTCTGCAGGCTAATTTTGCACTCCAAATTTCTAGCAGTATTCGCAGATTCAGTGTTCTCCTAAGGTTAAAGAAAAGGAGCATTTCCTCTCTCAGTTCATGCACCCGGGATAACACTTTGCCTCTTGATAACCACGGACTTTGTGTGGGAGAGACTTCGTGGGAGATCACAAAAGATCACAAAATCTGACTGTTTGGCGTTTTAAGAAAGTTACCATTTGCACAACATCATCATGAACAACTTAATCTTGTCGGTGTTTAGCACAGGCTTCACGGTGCAAGAATTGGTAGTAATAAATATGGTTCGTAAGCGCGTACTAGATTTCGTCTAGTTTCAGCGACTTCTACAACTAACATTCTGACGCACCAGCGTGCGTCCTGCATCCGTCGTGTTCGACTGAAACAACATGTCTGTGTTGTGGTACCACTTTGGTAAGATTCGTCATTAACTAGTTGGTTTGTTTTAAACCATAAAGTGGTAGTTTCATAATATTAAGTAATTCGGTTTTTTTTTTTTTTTTTCTTTTTTTATTTCTTGCGCAAATAACTTCTCATACAACACCTGTAGCAGAAAAGTCTTTGTCTCTGAAACGCCTGCGAAACTTCGCCATATATACCGGACGGCTACATTAGGCCTGTAATGCTATTGAGTAACAATTTCGTTCATGACATCGTTAAAAAAAGTAAGCTGAAGCTTGGAGACTGCCAAACTTCTGCGGATTATCACAAAAAGAGTAGTAGAAATAGGACAATGTAGTACTTATATTCTATGCCGTTCTTTAGCTGTGCTTCTGTGTCTGATGTTTGTTTTTTGCAATAATTTTTAAATTCGAAAGTGAGTTAGTTTTGGTTAGGTAGAGGCATTCATGATTCTATACACACTGGTCAGGAGTCTGTGATCAAGGTATAAAACTTTCCACAACTAGGCATTCATGGTTACTTAACACCACTGTGTCAAAGGTGTGTCTGGTGAGTCACTTTTAGTAAAAACTTCCACACTCAAAATCATAATTCTAAACCAATTGTGCAGGGTGTGTTGGTGAGTGACCATGTGTAGCAAATCTTTTACCCCACTCTAAACTTCATATTCTTGACACCACTGTGTGTCGGTGGTATGGTGAGTGACATTGTAGAAATCTTTTCCACACTTAACATTATAATTTTAACACCACTGTGTGTCAGTTGTTGAGTAGGTCACTCTTTGTATATAATCTTTTCCCACACTCTAAGGCATTCATGATTCTTAACACATTGTGTCAGGTGGTCGGTGAAGGTACTATTGTAGTAAATCTTGTTCACAACAATAAACATCTGAATTCTAGACCACTGTGTGCAGGGTGCTGGTGTGTGGAGGGACCATTGAGCAAATCTTTTCCCCTCTAAACATTCATAATTTAACCATGTTGTCTAGGTTATGTGTGTGAGGTGAGAACCCATTGTAGCAAATCTTTTCCACGACGTCTAAACATTGCATATTTCTTAACCCTGTTGTCGGATAGTGTCGGTGATTCGACTCTTTCTAGCAATCTTGTCCACTTCTAAACATTCATAATTTAACCACGTGTGTCAGGTGTGTCTGTGCATTCAAACGGGTATAAAACCTTTTCCCACACTCTAGCATTCAGGTTCTAACATGTGTGTCAGGGTTCTGTGAGGCACTTGTAGTAATTTTTCCACACCTACATTCATAATCTTAACACACTTGTGGTCATGGTTTGTGCTGTGGTATTCTGTCGTAATCTTTTCCAACTCTACATTCAATATTTTGTAACACCACTGTGTGTCAGGTTGTGTGAGTTGAGGTACTTTTGTAGTAAATCTTTCCCATCATCCAGGCATTCATTATTCTTAACACATGGTTTCAGGGTTTGTCAGATGAGTCCACTCTTTGTAGTAATCTTTTCCCAACTCAAACATTCATAATTTAACACCACTGTGTGTCAGTGTGTTCGTGAGCTGCCAATTTAGCAAATCTTGTCCACACCTAAACATTCATAATTCGAACATCCATGTTTCGTCAGGGGTGATTCAGGTGATTTGACTCTCTGTAGTATCTTTCAATCGAGTCCTGGAGAACTGTTGGCTGTTTATAACACCGGCTTTATGTAGGTACATGTAAATAGCACTTGAATGATGTAATCTCTAAAGTATTGAATTATAATTGCAAACACTACTGATTATATCGATATCTTAGTAATCACTATGGATCTTGCTTTGATAAGAAAGTTGACTCACTTTGCAGACAAAACGATCACGAAGCGAACTGCTTCAACTTGCTGATCGCAGAGGACTACTAGCAGAGCGAGAAAAAACTAGTCCAGGCACGAAGTCGACTATGACGGAACAAAAGTGTAGTGTGACCCGTCCTGTAAGGACACAAAACCTTTTACCGATCCCACCATGGATGAACAGCCATCTGTGCAAATTCCTACACATAATTTCCATGACAAGTCCTTTTTTTTCAAGTATTCTGTCACTGTAGAAAATATCTCCTGTCCTGTGGTTTGCACCAGTTCTTTGCAGCATAAGAAATGTTCAGTTATTTTGTTATCAGCAACATAACGGATGAACACTAGTAACTGAGGTTTTCCTCCAATGTCTGTTGATTCATCCGCTTGTAAAGCATACATTTTACCTTTCACGAGTTCACACACACTTTTTTCAATATCAGACGACATGTCCTTGATTCGTCTACCAATCGTGTCGTCTGAGAGGGGAATTTTTTTCATTTCCTTTTCAGCCTCATCCCCAAATAATGTTTTCACCACAGCACAGCAAGCTGGAAGGAAGTATGGCTCTGCAATTGAATGGGGTTTCATTTGTTTTGCTGTATGCTCTGCCACTAAATAGCTTGCTTTCTGTGCCTTTTCTGCCACCTTCACCTTTTTCTCAAACCCAAGCCTTTGTTGTTTGTTATCTTTCAAGAGTCTTTTAAAGTAATCTATAGGCTTCTGAGAGAGGTGACTATGTTTTGTTGTTAAATGGCTCTTCATTTTCATAGGAGTCAGATTCATTTGATAGCTCAATGCCGCAAACAACACATTTTGGCTTTGGACCATTTTCATCATCACAGCAAGTGAACCCAAGTCCAAGATAACTGTCGTTATACAGGCGAAATGACTTACTGCGGTTACTTTTGCTGGCACGTGTCGTCGTTTTGACCACGCTCAGACCTGGATGACAAAACTCCCTTTCATCTGTCACTTCTCTTTGCCCGTTCGGACCTGCACGACTACGGTCACTTTCAACTGTCACTTCACTTTGCCAGCACGGACCTGTACGACTATGCTCATTTTCAACTGTCACTTCACTTTCTTCACTTTCCACACTAGGGTCTGGACGAGAGGACTCACTTTCAACAGTTATTACTGTTACTTCGCCTTTGGTGCCTTCGACACATTTACGTTTTGATTCATGATCAACTGCAACTTCACCGCTATTGCCTTCAGTACACTTTCGCTTTTTAATGAGGTACTTATCCATTTTTTAAGCTTGGACCTCATTAACACCACAACAGCGATACTTACTGAGGCTCACGGCTACACTGACCACGGGAGGTGCCTACCCAACGCTCTGCCTACGTGTGTTGCCAAATTATATATGTTATTTATCGATCGGGGTTCACGTAAATCACGTCAAACAGTCAAACTTGCATAAAGCCTACTGATATACGTATGCATCAGTTTCTATTCATCAACCTTTTTCCATTTATATGTCGCTAAAAACAATTCACATGAACGCGTGATAAAACTAGTAAGTTGGTAACTCAGTAACACCAGCAGGCTGCGGCTCAGACTGGTACAGTACGTGTACAATACTCGTTCAACACGTATTGTGGTGGAAGCGGGAAGTATTTTTTTTAAGCATGAATAACTTATTTATTTATTTTATATTTCTTACTTTATCCATCTACCCAAAGTACTTATAATATTATTAAAAGGACCTTGCATCTACCTGCCTAGTTACATATTAACTCGTCATTTACGATTTTCCATTTTCAATATAAAAAACAAAAACTGCGACCTCAAAGCGCAAAATACCCATATCTATGAAAAATTATGCGGCGCACCTAGGGGATTCCCACGGCGCACAAGTGCGCTGCGGCGCACAGTTTGAGAATCACTGTTTTAATGTATGTACATGAAGAAAAGGCAAGGAAGGAAAGACTTGAGTGCCTTGAAGAGAAAATCCCTCCTTCCTTCCCTTGAAGAGAAAATCCCTCCTTCCCTCCCTTGAAGAGAAAATCCCTCCTTCCCTCCCTTGAAGAGAAAATCCCTCCTTCCCTCCCTTGAAGAGAAAATCCCTCCTTCCCTCCCTTGAAGAGAAAATCCCTCCTTCCCTCCCTTGAAGAGAAAATCCCTCCTTCCCTCCCTTGAAGAGAAAATCCCTCTTTCCCTCCCTTGAAGACAAAATCCCTCCTTCCCTCCCTTGAAGAGAAAATCCCTCCTTCCCTCCCTTGAAGAGAAAATCCCTCCTTCCCTCCCTTGAAGACAAAATCCCTCCTTCCCTCCCTTGAAGACAAAATCCCTCCTTCCCTCCCTTGAAGAGAAAATCCTCCTTCCCTCCCTTGAAGAGAAAATCCCTCCTTCCCTCCCTTGAAGACAAAATCCCTCCTTCCCTCCCTTGAAGACAAAATCCCTCTTTCCCTCCCTTGAAGACAAAATCCCTCTTTCCCTTCCTTGAAGACAAAATCTCTCCTTCCAATCCCTCCTTCCCTCCCTTGAAGACAAAATCCCTCCTTCCCTCCATCATGTGTTTCTCGTTGGACTTACACATGACGTAGGCGACGAGGAAGATGCCCTGCAGCGAGGCGCCCAACAGCAGACGCAGCACCAGCAGCGCGCCGTAGTGAGGGATGGCCACCTGCCCGATGCCCACCACCACCATCACCACCAGGGCACTCAAGAACACAGGCTTCCGGCCGAACCTGCAGGTGCAGGTGCAGGTGCAGGTACAGGTACAGGTACAGGCACAGGCACAGGTACAGACAGACAGACAGACAGACAGACAGACAGACAGACAGACAGACAGACAGACAGACAGACAGACACAGACACAGACACAGACACAGACAGACAGACAGACAGACAGACAGACAGACAGACAGACAGACAGACAGACAGACAGACAGACAGACAGACAGACAGACAGACAGACAGACAGACAGACAGACAGACAGACAGACAGACAGACAGACAGACAGACAGACAGACAGACATAATCGGATATCAGGGGATGCAATATATCTGAATATAACAATGACGATGACAACAACAACAAGAACTACTACTATTACTACTACAACTTTGGCAATTATGATTATGATCTTGTTAATGATAATGATAATAATAATAATATTGGAGACAATGATAATATTGTTGTTATTGTTAGCATTATAATTTTCGTTATTATATCCTTATCACCCTATGACCTTGGTTGATTAAGGGATCGACCAAGCCTATGGCGGGCTGCTGGTGTCGTCGGGGCACGCTCGCCTCACACCCGCGAGGTGAGCGAGGTGCAGCTAGGGGAGGCGTGGGTAGGGTCCCCGGTAGGCATAAGATTTCCTATACACTATGCGTCTTTACTAGCAGAGAATAGGTACGTGATGAAGCCGAGGCGGTTGTGACTCGAAACCGTCAGGAGCTGAGGCGGCATCCTGCATCCTATACGAGTGCCGAGTCTTCACATCCATGAGATTGTCCACGCGGCCGGACTGCGATCGCCAGCTCACCTCCGAGTCAGCTTTGGAAATTTTGTCATATATTACAATAAAAACTTAGGTAACTGTAACCCTTAACCAGACATCCATGCCCATGTCATGGGACAGTACCACGAAATTGTCAGTGAAAAATCCCCGAAAGCAGTGTAGGATTCGCAAACCGGTTTTACCACAGAATGGGGCGCAAACAGTATCCATGGACATCGCGGCGATTTTTAGTGTGTCATTGTGTGTGTGTTTGTGTGTTTGTAGTGTTAGTACTATGTGTGTGTTATATATCTGTGGTGTAGTTGTTGCTGTTGTGTGTGTGTGTGTATTGTAGTGTTGGTTCTGTGTGTGTGTGTCACGTTGCATGTGAGCTATTAATGTCGTTGTTGTGTGTTTCGTGTGTAATGTTTTGTGGCTAGTTGATGGTGATGGTGTTAGTGTTCTTGTGTCGTTGTGGTCGTCATAGATGGCTGTTGTTAGTCGTGTTTTACGGTTATATATATATTTGATAATATATATATATAATATAAACTATTTCGATATAATATAATATATTATATTATACTGATAATAATATATAGGTAGCCGCAAACCCGCCTCATGGGGCCTTTTTGCTAGCTCCTGGAAGGCTAATTGTGGCGGCTCACACTTGTTTGTGCCTCGACAAACAAGATCCAGATAGCCCCTTACTAGCTTTCTGAAATCATGATGTAAAATGTATTTTACACGCACAAACCCATTTCACATCCCCAACATTATCACATTACCATCACCCCCCATCATTCACGTATCCATTATGGCATTGTGGCTTTCGCCACACTGTGTTTAGGTGGGCCTTCGGCACAAAACAAGACTTTCCAGATAGCCCCTTCTAACTTCCTGAAATCAGGATGTAGAAATTGTATCTCCCGCCCATTCACATCCGCCTGACCATCACCCCCAGCCCTTTCCTCAACCCTTCCCATACCAACGACCTTCGTCACCCATTACCCATCACCCGCAATAATTCCCTCCCTCCTCCCCATACCACCATCCGCCACCTTACCACGCATCACGCCAACATACGATTAAGCCATGTGACCCAACCCATTCACTAGCCATACCCGTCACCCTAATCAAGTGTTCCTCAATTCTCGCAACCCAATTTTTGTCCCACATCTCGCATAGGCTGCTAAAGAAGAAAAAAGGATCGGCATCCTCTAAGTGGCTTACAACCTTCCCGGCGAGCTGGTTTTCCAAACTGGTACATATGTAGACTTTCGCCACGGGGCTGCCCCTATCCGGCAGACATGACAGACAGACAGACAGAAGACCACTTCGCTAATCTTATTGATAATATAATATAATATCATAGTATCATATTATAAATAATCGATATAAAGTATCATATGGACATCTGATTTTGATGATATATGATTATTATATGTGTGTGTGTGTGTGTGGTGGGGGGGTGTGTGGTGTGTGTGTGTGTGTGTGTGTGTGTGTGTGTGTGTGTGTGTGTGTGTGTGTATGTGTATGTGTATGTGTGCGTGTGCATGTGCGTGTGCGTGTGCGTGTGCGTGTGCGTGTGTGCGTGTGCGTGTGCGTGTGTGCGTGTGTGCGTGTGTGTGCGTGAGTACCCTTGCCGTGAAAGACCAGACTCAACGTCTACGTCACACTACTAAAGGTAGTAATTAAACAGCTGTTATGTATGAAACAAATCATGATCATGCATTACTACGAGCGAGCGCGAAGCGCTCGTGAGTCCTCGGTGGAGACGGGATTTTTCTCACTTAAGCGGCCGACCCGACCCGACCGATCGACCGTCACGCTCTCACATCTAGCGGCCGACCCGAGCCGACCGACCGTCACGCTTTTCAGGAACTTATATCTTTGGAATCCCGCTTCCGATTGACAAGCGGTCTTCGCCATCTGATAGCCCCATTCAATCCCTATTCGCGCCTACAGACAAATTTCCTTGCTATTGGGTTTCTACGGGCTCGCTCGTCCTTCGCCGATTAAGGAGTCTTACTGGTTATATCATCATTATCATTATACTTAGCAGCTGTGGTGGTGACAGTAGCAGTCGAAGTATCCATGTACGCGCTTACGTGCATGCATATATGATACTAATTCCAATTCTCATCTCTAAATAGTGGAATTAGAATGAAAAGGAAAGGAGGATGAGGAACACAAAGGAAGAATAGACAGCAACAGCCCTATTGGGCCAAACGAGACTGCCTGTATGACTACTTTCTACCACTATAGTTTCTACGTGTTATAGGTAAAAGAATAGCAAAGTAGAGGTATCCTCCTCACCCACCACTCCCTCCAGTCGAGGCCGACAGGAACAAAGTTAGAAAAAAGCGCCATGCAGCATTGACAAACTGCCATGGAATTGATAGGAGAGGCCGAAGGAGAGACATACTCTTAGCTATAGAAACATAAAAAATTATAAAAAATGACGTAGGACCAAAGTAATCGAGTTGGGCAGTTGATGCTAAGTATTTATCTAATTTGTTCTTAAATGCCTCAACCGTGTCACTATTAACTACTTGTTCTGGAAGAGAGTTCCAAATCTAACAACTCTTTTAAAGAAAAAGTACTTCACTTCATGTGGCCGAAATCGTTTACCATGATCTTGTATCCACTACTATATAATTTTTTATATACGAGTCATGCTTCTCCAATCAATATCTAAATATCCGTTTATGTTAACATTATCGAGGCTGTGAAACATTCTAATCAGCTCTATTAAGTCTCCTCGTAATCTACGTTTTGACAAACGGAACAAGTAAAGCTCCTTCAATCGCTCTTCGTATGGGTTGTTTCGCAGGCGCCGAATAATTTAAGTAACTATTCTTTGTACTCTCTCCAGCTTGACTATATTTTTTCTATAGTAGGGTGACCAGAACTGAACGCAGTATTCAAGATGAGGACGCACTAACGCATTGAAAAGTATTAAAATGATTTTTTCAGACTTATACTCGAAAATCCTCCCTATGAAACCGCAATTTTTTCGCCCTCTTAACAACTTATAAACAATGTTTACTGGGTTTGAGGTCATTGGTTACAATTATCCTCAAGTCGTTTTCTTCAGTAATATTGGAAAGTTCACGTCCGTTCATTGAGAAGTTAATTCGATCGTTATTAACTTCTTATATGCAAAACTTTACATTTATCTGTACTGAAAAATTTCATCTACCACATGTTTACCCAACTAACTGAGCGATTAATGTCAGATAGCAATTGCATCTTATCGACAGTTGTAATGACTTTTTTCGTTATTATATTTTATAATTATCCGGAGGAGGAGGAGGAGGAGGAGGGAGGAGGAGGAGGAGGAGGAGGACCAGAAGATGAAGAGAGAGAAAGATAATAAACTCAGTACGTAGA
Source organism: Chionoecetes opilio (assembly GCA_016584305.1). NCBI lineage: Eukaryota > Metazoa > Arthropoda > Malacostraca > Decapoda > Majidae > Chionoecetes > Chionoecetes opilio. Next base: position 64,518 of record JACEEZ010007077.1, on the reverse strand, counting down.
GTAAAAACAAATAAAGCCAAAACTCACCTGTCTGAAGCATCGCCTAGGACGTAGGAGCCGAGCAGCATGCCCACCATGTACAGGCTCTGCACCGTCGCCCGCAGCCACGCCCTCTCACACACCAGCCCGTACTGAATAAAACAACAGGTACACATCGTTATACTCTCTGTCTCTCTTAATCATCATAATCAATGTATTAATATCCTTCCACACGTCTCCTCCCTCGAATACGTACAGTAGCATTGTATTTTTTCGCCCCCAACACCAAGCTACACTAATAAACAACTTTTTATCTTCACCAACAGCCTGGCACATCTACACCTCTCCCTCTGTACGCAAGCCAACACCAATACATTCCCTCGTCTACTCTCCGCATATTTGTTTTCTTACACACAGATGAAGACAGACTGTAAAACTACCATGAATGGAGTGTTAGGTTATTTCTCTTATGGAATAACAAATGTATAAGCTATCTAAAACAAAAATACCAGTCACAATGTACGAAACCAAACACTGTCTCACTTATAGCATCTATGAGTTTACAGTAAGACAGTGTCATATAATTATTGGCAATGGCAGTTCTGTTATCATCGAGTCATCAGCAAACTGGTTATTAATTTTTTTTATTTATTTATTTATTGCCATTGTGTAAAGTATACATACATACATACACACACACATATATATATATATATATATATATATATATATATATATAATATATATATATATATATATATATATATATATATATAATATATTATATTATATATATATATAATATATATATATTATATATATATATATAATATATATTATATATATATATTATATCAATATTAGACCTATAATCTCACTATAGAATACATAATTATATATACATATATAACTAATGAATACTATATAATATATAGTATATATATTAATTACTATATGGCAAGTTAACCATGATAGCTTTACAACATATTTAGCATCACATCTAACTACGGCATATTTAAATTATAGTATATATATAATTATATAAAATTAGTTACTATTCATAACACAAATTATATAATATACACCTAATACCTACCTAAGATGTAACACCTAACACCTAGTAATATACTATTAGTAAATATCTGTTGGCAAAGGCTTCATTATATACGCATTTGTCGAGACACTTGTGACAGTAATCACATGTTTTTCCAGCAGTCGCACAGTCTGCACTAAGGATATATATATATATATATATATATATATATATATATATATATATATATATATATATATATATATATATATATATATAATATATATAGTATATAAGCACACGTGTTAATCTTATCATCTTTTCCTCTCTTCTGCAGATCTAAGAGTTTCACGTCTTTGTGCAACTATTTGTAAGTATATATGGGATCATAATTATCGATGGATACACACACAGACACAACACAACACACACACACACGTATGTGTGTGTGTGGTACTCCGGGTACTACTCGGTACTACGGGTAATACTCCGGATACACGGGTACTCCGTAGTGTAGTGGTTAGCACGCTCGGTTCACAACCGAGAAGTCCCGGGTTCGATCCCCGGGCGGAGCGGAAACAGATGGGTTGTTTTCTTAAAACCCGTGCCCCTGTCCACCCAGCAGTGAATGGGTACCGGGTGTTAGCCGGGGTTTGTGACCTGCTCTCCTGGGTGCTGGCTTCGGCCAACACAAAGCATTAAGGATGAATGATAAAAATGTTGATATGGAGACGGGGCCACACGAGCATTGCTCTGGCCCTTTAAAATACAACTAGATGAATACAACTAGATGAATACACACACACACACACACAAACACAAACACAAACACAAACACACACACACACACACACTTGGTTATAAAAAATACAGTAGCCTTTCCCGGTAAAAAGTTGCCGTCTATCACAATAATTTTTCACGATTCATCTTATATCATTCTATTGGAGGCCACCAAATACAACCGTCCATACAAAGAGTCACATATACATACAAAGACAACCGTCCTGGAGTCATGGTTTTGGCGCATAGGACGGGGCTATGGACGACTATATTGACGATGAACATAAAGGCGTAGCAAACGATGGCTTCTGTATTATCAGGATTATGTTAGTGAGAGCAAGATGGCTTATCACGACATTCATATTGTCATTGCTTGTATTCTTTGTAGGATACATACATAGGTCAACTGTATATGTATTTGTGTGTATGCTCGACTACTCGTATACATAAACTTGATGTATCTCCTACCCCCGGCCTAACAGTCAACACAAACGTAAACATTCGTTTGTGATGATGCGTAGCAACACAGGATATCCATGTCTCCGTCTCAGCATTGATGGGACAGATATGATAATGGTTAAACCCAGGCCTAGGTAATGAACACACCCATGCATGGTCTTGTAAGTGGTGGCGTCATCAATAACATGAGTGGCGGTGATGGCATATATAGGAGCCCCCACCTCGCGCCGGTGTGGCAACATGCTCTCCTCTTTCTGAACACACCGGCTTACTGATTGCACACAAGCAGTGACCCAAACTTACCTGCATCATGGTATCATGATAGACAGAGGTTGATAATTAAGCTTTTTGCCAATGGCGGCGACGACGTTTGTTAAACAATGTTATCTGCTGCTGCAAATCCCTGGGAACACTGACGGGAGGTCTCAGGATTTGAAGTGATACTCTATAGCACACCTCGTATGTGGTTCCTGCGTCTTGTGGCTGTGCTTACCACACTGTCCACTAAGGCGTATGATTCTATGATAATCAAATACCCTAACACACACTCAATAAGAGATGGAAGGACAGATCAGGAATCAAGTACTCCATTACAGTGAAATCATCTAATGGTTGCTCCAGTAAACAGATGGAGGGGCAGTTTCAAGAATGACCAGATTATTGTTTTTTACACTCACATCAATCACGGCACTGGTCTGGAACTCTGAAGTGTCGTAGTACACTTGGGCGGAGCCGCAGGATAGCGCGTGGCTGTCGTTGGCTCGCTCCAGGGGCATCAGCGTGACGTTACTGCACAACCATGATAAGACAGTTAGTTATATAAATAAGTCCCATACACTGGCATCTCGGTCATAACCATCGATTGATTATCATTGACTTTTAACCGTCGGTGAAATTAAGATGCCGTTATCTTACAAGGTTCTGAAGGTAACAGCAAGTTATTAAAGTTTATGGTGCTACACTTCGCGAATAGTTGGGGTCTCGTTTCATTATGTGGCAGTATTGCTAGCAAAGCAAAGCAATATCTAGTAGCTGAATCGTTTCTGTAGATGGCGTTACATGACATCCAATTTATAATCAAACTAGTAATTACGTTATGCCAACATTCAAGAATCTTTCTTTAAAAGATGTTAAGCTGCCATGCAAGGTACGTTTGTCTAAAAGCATTACTTATCCCCCCATCCCCTGACAATTGGGTCCCCCGTCAAATAATTCAGTACTGAGTATCATGGGTGGAGGAGCTGCGCATTAAGTTCCTTTTTACCTGATTTACATGAGTTTTCACAATCGCAAGTTAAATAGAGTGTGATGTTGTTCTAGTTGTTACTTTAGACTTCAGAGTGCATATAGGGTTAGATGGTTTTGGTATCACACACACACACAACACACACACACACACACATACACACACGAACACACACACACACACGACACACACACACATGCACGAACACACACACACACATACACATGCACGAACACACACACACGAACACACACACAAACATACATGAAAACACACGAACACACACACACACACACAACGCGAGTAGTAATAGTACCTGAAGTAGCGGCATTGGTCGTAGTTGTTGTCCTTCTCATCCCAAGGATACGACAGTTTCTTCAGCTCGTCGTCCATCGGGTAGGTGGCGTTCTCCTCCTCCCACCACATGCGGCACCTGGGCACAAACAACCGTCAGTCACTTCCACGCTCAAAGTGAGTATCCCCCCCCCCCGCCCGTAGAAAAATAGCTCCTTCATTCTCAAAACATAAAATTTGGTAGAAGTTGGGGCATACAGCATATTACCTGGACTTATCTTCCCTTTCTGGAGTAAATGTCACGCTCAAAGTAGGTTACCGAGTTTATCTCCACTTTCTTGGCCAAGCTTGACTTTGTAGCGAATTGACTCGCTAATCGTGAGGCAGATACAAGATATTACACATGATTCCTGGCACGACAACTTACTGGGTCTTCTGAAAAGTGAGACAGGCGCCCAAGTTTGCTGTTCTTGGCCCAGATACGAATTCTGTCCACACTCCATGCAATTAGTCGCTGTATAGTGCGTTAGCAAAACTATTTTTCCACGTTCATAGGAGTACATTATATATGGTGATTTAATTTCTTCAAAAGACGCCGTCATACTTGGTAACTCTAATTTATAATAATGGTGCGTCCACACTGGCAACAAAACATGTTGGAAACACAAAATACAACATAGTAGGGAACAAGTTGTGAGGTCGGGAATGATTCAATGTTGTAGACATGTCGGCGTCTCCTCCGATGCCCACACAAAATTGCTACGGCAGCAGCTGCCAGCCTGCCGCCAAGGCGTCCTCACACGCCGACATAACCTTCACGCCTCCAGAGACGAATGTGGACGGCCTCACAAAGTCTACTCTTGTTGCCAACATTTCGCCAACATTGTAGCACACATGTATCTTAAGGCGCGACTCCACCGAGGCAACACAGGCAACATGTAGCATGCGACTTGACTGGCTTTCAACAAATATGTTGAATGCGGCTTTCAACCAGGAGACATGTTGCCTGCGACAAGGCAACATCGTTGTTGCTTGTAGCATGCTACATCCTATGTTGACTGTTGAATGCCACAAAACCTTTTCCACCAATTCAACAAAAACTAAGCCAGTTGTCAACACGATGTCTCAGCAGACAGTCGCTGCTGCTGCATATGTCAGCAAAAACAGCAAAAATTGCTGTCGCAAAAAAAAAAAAAAAAAAAAAAAACACCGATGGTGGAAGAGAGGAATTTTTATGGGCAGTAACATTGCTCAAAATGATTTTATTGAAAAATTACTGTCCGATGACCAATCACTTTTCAAGAACTTTTCAAGGATGAGTGTGGAAGATTTCAATTACCTTCTCGACAAAGAGAGTCCCAGGACTAGGAAGAGTGACACAAATTACCGGGAAGCCGTACCACCTAAAATCAGACTTTTAGTGACATTGCGCTTCCTAGCTTGGACAGTTATACTCTCTATGTATGACTCTTCAGAATTTCTGAAACGACTATTTCAAGGACTGTGCCGGAAGTATGCCAAGCAATTATCGAAGCACTACGAGATGTAGTTAAGGTAAGTTTACTATAAGTGTATATAGACTACTACTACTACTATTACCACTATTATTACTACAACAGTAATAATAATAATAATAATAATAATAATAATTATCTATACTATACTAATAAGAGGGCGGTCTGTCTGTCTCTCCGTCCGTCACAGTCACTCAACTCTACGGTCACCGCTACCAGCTTTCAGGGGTCTATGATACGAGGTGATAAAAATTCATAACGAGTGATGTTTATCACATTCATAATTTGTTGTCATTTCAGTTACACCTCTCTAATAAAACCATATTATCAACCGGTATATTTATAGTAATAATAATAATATTGAGATTGTAACATGTTAATAATAATGACACTAGTAAAATGCATTCAATAAAGTTTATTCACCTGAACAATTTATCGGCTAATCCCCGCAGTGCATCTAGTTTAGCATGGTTATTCTTGTAATCTGTCAAGCGTATATATCCAAAGACTACTGTATACAGTAGTCTTTTTTACCGTAGTCTACAGTAGTCTACTGTACACAGTAGTCTTTGGTATATCCAAGACTACTTACTGTACACTGGACTTGCTACTCGTGCCCTGCGCCCGCCGCCAATGACCAGTGGAGGCCAGTTTTTGCGATTCCTGACATTTTCGAACATCACTCCCATCTCCCTTCCTATGGTTTATCAGTATAAATGATATACCGTTATCTTTGTAAATGTTTGCTCTATAATATTATCAAATAAAAAACTCTAAAATACACTAAAGAAATGTCATTATGAGAGAGTGAAGAAATATGCATGAGGTCAATATTCACTTAAACTCTTCGCCATTTAATAGTTTGCGAGAAAACTTTTTACATGAAACATTGCAATATAAGCGGATTGTCATTAGCTTTCCATTGATATATTTAGTTTTCTGATAAATTAGTTAGAACCATGCATAATTAGCGTTAACTAAAAATATAACATCATCAATCGGATCGGCAAGTAAAAAGGGGTTCCATGAATACAGTAGACTATGGTTTATCAGTATAAATAATACACTGCTATCTTTGTAAATGTTTGTTCTATAATATTACCAAATAAAAAACTGAAATACACTAAAGAAATACCATTATGAGACTCTGAAGAAATATGCATGAACTAAGTATTAACTTAAATATTCCCTTAACTCTTCGCCATTTAATATTTTGCGTAAAAACTTTTACATGAAACATCAATAAAAGCGGAATTTTATTAGCTTTCCATTGATATATTTCGTTTTCTGATAGATGAATTAGAACTATGAATGGGTGGGGGGTGATGGGTAATGGGTGAGTGAATGGGTTGGGGGTGATGTGAATGGGTTTGCGTTAATACATACATTTTTACATCCATGATTTCAGGAAAGTTAGAAGGGGCTATCTGGAGAGTCTGTGTTTGGTGGGACTTCGGCCCACCAAACACACACAGGTGACGCCGTCATACTTGACGATGGGTTGTACCCATCATCAATAGGCCTCCGCAGGAGCTACCCAAAAAGTCCGCCCGGAGGGCGGCCTTGCGGCTAGTATATATATATAATGAAAGATTTGCGGTTATTTCATCGATTTTAACGATGAATTCTCTCTCTCTCCTCTCTCTCTCTCCTCTCTCTCTCTCTCTCTCTCTCTCTCTCTCTCTCTCTCTCTCTCTCTCCTCTCTCTCTCTCTCTCTCTCATAAATGATAATAGTAATAATAATAGTAATCATCAGAGCTGGGCGCGCAAATTTTTTTTCCTTAGTCCGCAAAGCGCAAATTTTCGCGATCGAGTCCGCAAAGCGCAAAAGCGCAAAATTCTCGAAAAAAGGCGGAGCGCAAGCGCAAAAGCGCAAATTTCTAGCGCAAAAAAAAAACTAGACCGCAAATAAAAAAATTTAAACGCAAACATAAAAGTTTAAAGCGCAAACCTCATTTTTTAGTCTGCAAACTGAAAAATTCTATGTTAAATTAATATAAAGTGTATAAATGATTAAAAGATTGAATGTTTACAGTATTTGAAGCATTTATTGAACACAAGTTTATATAAAAAATAAGATAATACTGTCAAAACAACACAAAATAGTTGAAAAATGAAAATACACAATAGTAATATTAGTCCTCCTCGTCACTGTCCTCCAGCTCCCACCGACCCTTGAGGAGGTTCATGTTACCCTTGAGGAACACCAGCTTTCTCGAAGTTCTTGGCCGTCAGACTCGATCGCTTCGGCCTCATGACGTCTGAGCCCATGCTGAACAGCCGCTCTACCGCCGCTGAGGAGGGCACTGGAGTGTTATTGGCATGAGCTTGCTCTTTTCTGCAGCGTTTTTTAAATAACAAGTAAACTTAAATATAAATGCTATATATGAGGTATCTTTAATTTTTTTTATTTTACGTCATTTTAGTTTCTCGGCAAAATTTTTCTGCTAAGTTTGCGCATTTGCGGACTTATACAATATCGAGAGCGCAAACTCCAAAAGCGCAAATTTTCGGCGTTTTGCGCAAAGCGCAAATATTTTATATGGAGCGCAAATTGCGCTTTTGCGCATTTGCGCTTTCGTTTGTGCTCCGCCCAGCTCTGGTAATCATATAAATAGATTGATAATAATGATAATAAAAACAATAATACGAATAAGAAAATAGAGAAGAATGATAATAAGGAAGGAAAAGAAAAGGAATACATACAAAGTACTACATCTCGGACAAAGTTAGGGCAGTGCAAACGTGTGTGGTTTGTGTGTGTCTCGGTGACCTGCCCTGCCCTGGGGTTTAAGGAGAGGCAGGTGTGGCTGGTCACCCTCCTGTACGGGATTAGCAAGTCCAGTGAACTGTCAAAACTGCCCTCTAGCCCCGCCACGTCTCCAAACTGCTCCAATCTTGCCTGGGGCTTGCAGCGATTCCGAATGACTGCAGCAAGATGAATAGACTTTTATAGTATGGCTATTAATCTTGGACTGCAGTACATCGCTTGAAGGGTTCGAATCCCGGCCATTCCGCTCGTGTCTACCCTTATAGATCAATATCCCTGTTTCAAAATTAGCTCCGTTTACTATGGTTGCCTTCAGTGAGGACGTCGTGTAATAAGAAGTCTCCAGCAAAAAATATGTTATGTGGATCCACTGAGGAAGTGACCCACGTTCCTCCAGAGACAAGTAGAAAATGAAGGTAATGTAGCCTCCCATATACGTACACACTAAGAAAAAGTGGTGCAGGAAAGGTGCAAATTTGACATTTAGGGAGCAAAATCCGCTTGCCGGGCGGAAGGTACAATTTTGCACCTTTTAAAGGTACTTTTAGGGTGCAAACATAGAAAGGTGCAAAACTTGCACCTTTCTTGATATTCATACAAGGCGGATGGGCCAGGGAAATATATTAAATATTTTTCTGTTATTATTATCATTAATATTATTATTATCATTATTATTATTATCATTACTATATATTTTTTGTATTTCTATTATCCTCATTATTATCAATATTATAATTCATCATTGATATTTATATCATTATGATTATTTTTTTTATTATAATTGATATTATCATTATTATTGTTATTATTATCAACATCATTCTAAAAATTCTTATTATCCTCATTATTATCATAATTGATATTATTGTTACTATTTTATCTATTATAAATATATATGGTATAATTGATATTAATGATAATAATATTATTATTGTATATTGGGAGTATACAATAGTGATTGAAACAATAATAATTACTTTATTGAATACTACAATAATAATAATGATGTAATAACACTAATAATAATAATTAAAACACTAATACTAATTATTACAATAATACAACAGTGATAATGATAATAATAAAAATAATGAAAAAATTCAGTGATGAAAATATTATTAATGATAATGAAAATAAGAGCATTTCCGACTATAACAAATAATAATTATCAATATTATTAATAATATAATTACAGTTATCATTAATATTATTATAATTATTATTACTGACATTTTCATTATTATTATTATTATTATTATTATTATCATTATTATTATTATTATTTTTATTATTATTAGTCTACTACTATTATTATGCTTATTATCATCATCATTATCATTATTGTTATTCTTTTTTTTATAATCATAATTATTATTATTGTATTTATCTATAATAATATAAGCGAAAGTGTGTGTGTGTGTGTGTGTGTGTGTGTGTGTGTGTGTGTGTGTGTGTGTGTGTGTGTGTGTGTGAGTGTGAGTGTGAGTGTGTGTTGTGTGTGTGTGTGTGGTGTGTGTGTGTGTGTGTGTGTGTGTGTGTTGTGTGTGTGTGTGTGTAGGTGCCAACCCCAGTAACGCAATCCCATCATATGGCACAGTTTTTGGAACCAGGATGACCAGGGGAACATTTTAAGGCCACTTTGGGGATGATCCGAGCACTTTTTTTTTTTTTTTTTTTTAGTAGCCTATTAGCGAGAATTGTGGAAAAAAAAGTGGGTTGCGAGAATTGAGGAAACCTTGATGTAGGGTGATGGGTGAGTGAATGGGTGGGGTGATGGGTAATGGGTGAGTGAATGGGTGGGGGGTGATGGGTGATTGAATAGGTGGGGGGGTGATGGGTGATGGGTAATGGGTGAGTGAATGGGTGTGTGGTAATGGGTGAGTGAATGGGTGGGTGGTGATGGGTAATGGGTGAGTGAATGGGTGGGGGGTGATGGGTAATGGGTGAGTGAATGGGTTGGGGGTGAGTGTGAATGGGTTTGGCATTAATACATACATTTCTACATCCATGATTTCAGGAAAGCTAGAAGGGGCTATCTGGAGAGTCTGTGTTTGGTGGGCCGAAGGCCCACCAATAGCCCTCCGCAGGAGCTAGCCAAAAAGTCCGCCCGGAGGGCGGCTTTGCGGCTACATATAATATAATACATATCATTACTAATAATAATATAATTCTGGTATTATATAATATAGTATATAATGATGGATCACTATATATAGTATATATATATATATTATATAATATTATATATATATATATATAATATATATATATATATATATATATATATATATTATATATATATCATATATATATCATTATCATCGAAGACTGATGGCCCCCATCTATATATAACTTATATATCATTATACCACCGACATATGTATTATTATTATTATTATTATTATTAAGTATTGTGTTATCTTTTTATGAAAAAATGTATTGCATAGTATAGAAATGTTATTTACTCAAATAATGAGCGTGAGATAAAACATAACATGTATGACTGCACTAAATGTTGATTGGATTTACTTTAAAACAAGACAATGTTGATGATGTGTTCTCACAGTGAAAGGAGGAATGAGAAGTGATTGCTACTCCTGTTTTAGGGCAAAACTAATGTCGCTCAGTATATATTTGAATGGAAGTGATAGAGATAGTACGTACTTGTCTGATGACTTATGAATAAAATTATGGAGTTATAAAGTTAGACAACCGTGCGGTATAGAAGCCGCACAAATACTTAATTATATATTATACGTCTAGTATATGTACCATATATGACATTTCATTTGCAGGAAAGTATTACCATATACATAATTTACCATGCGTAGGTGTTTTAGCTTGGCGGCATAAGAACTGGCATCTGGTCGCGGCAAGCATAGTTACCTGGCACAAGAGATGCACCCTAGCGGCAAGGTGCAACTTTGCACCCATATAGGTGCAAATCTGTGATTTCCTATTGCACCCTTGAGGGTGCCTATGCACCCTTAAGGTGCATAGTTGCACCCTCAAGTAAAGTTGCCCTCTAAGTATATTTTGCTCAAAATTGCCCCTCCTAAAGGTGCAATATTTGCACCATTAAAGGTACAAAGCTGCACCTTACCATAAGGTGCAAAAGTTGCACCCTAGTGTTTAAGGTGCAACTTTGCACCCTTAAAGGTTCAGGGCAGGAACCCAGCAAAACAAAGGAGTTGCGCCAGCAACGACCATCTCTCTGAACTTCTTTTTCCTAACGACGAAAGCTACAAAGCCTCCCTTTTCGGTCGTTAACGCGTCGGAAGGTGCGTGACTGGCTAAGGCGAGTAATGACGTCATCAAGCGCGTCATCAGTCACCAGCCAATGACAAACAGTTTTTAAAACTTCTCGACCAATCACAAGTCAGCGAGACATATTTCCGGGCAAGAATGGCATGCCAGACTGCCTCTCCCCCGCCTTCTTGCCCCGTCATCTCAAACTAATTCTCGTTTTATTCGGAATGCTTGCGTTTTAAGGAGTTTTAATGTATCAGATAGTAAGATGTATAAGTAAGGAGCCTGTGTTGCTAGTGTTTTGGTGGTAGAAGGTGTGTGTGTGGGTTAAAATAGTGAATATTTGTGTTATGGAGAGGCCCCGCGGCAAGGCCTCTCCGTCCTCTGCCCCGTCATCAGTCACCTCATCATAACATCTTTAAATCACCCTTATTTAAGGTGACACACGGTGCTATAATTGATTTAGATAATGACAAGTATATATAAACATCTCACCATAATCACTAAGTTGTATAATAACGAGTAATAAGACGTTTAAGCCTGCCCAAACCTACAGTGGCGGAGGAGCTGGGGGCTCCAGCCGCCACACTCAACAGTTTTGAGTAAAAACCCGCAGTTATCCGCCTCACCTGTGCCTTCCTGAAGAAGACAGTCAGCTCCCACGTCTGTGATAGCACCATAGGATATCACCAGGGATCATAGGATTCCTCAAGGGGTTCTCGCTCCCCTACTAAATTTACCAAAGACATCTACCTCCCTTGGTGAAGTTGGTGTTTGATATCCACCTCACGGGCTTCATCCTGCTGCTGCTGCTGCTGCCGAAGGCCGCGCTGCCAGGCGTAGATGAGTCCTTGCTTGTATTTCATCTCTTTACTCATATATATGAATAATATCCATCCAATGCAATCATATGTCTACATTCACCTATAAAAAAGATATTTCATAGCATCCCAAGCAATAATGAGCATGCCTGGAGACTTCCGACCTCTGCTAATACTGGTCTTGAGCAGTCGTTGGCCAGTGTGCACGTTAACGACGAAATCGACGAATTTTCCGCGCTGTGGGTTCCATCGTTGGACTAACGACCAAAAAAAGGTCTTTAAGTGTTTTGTGGCTTCTGGCCCAGAATGTGTGAAATCATTTTGCACCCTCATGGGTGCAAAACCTGTACCTTAAAGTAGTCGTCCAGACCATTTCATCATTCCTGATTTAATGCAGTCAAATCATAGCCATTGACGAGTATATCAACAATACGTCGTCACTTTTTGTATCCAGTCAGCCGTTTTTAAATAATCCGCAATCAAAATCTTGAAAATTCCCCGAGTTCTCAAAACGCACTCAAGATTTGCAGACGCTCAGGCTCAGGCTCCGTGACGTACCATCAGGGAGGCTCATCTTCCCGCGCTGATCAGAGGCACGTAAACACAGAGATAAATATAATAGTACTTGAAGATATTTGGGTGTTTCTGATAGATTTTTTTTGCTATATGCCACATGCATGCATCCTTTATGGGTGCAGCATGCTTCCTTCCCACACACACGCCTGCACACCGACACCCTTCCCACACACACGCCTGCACACCGACACCCCTTCCCACACTCACGCCTCCGTCCCACACACACGCCTTCACACCGACACCCTTCCCACACTCACGCCTGCACACCGACACCCTTCCCACACACGCCTTCTTCCCCCACACACGCCTGCACACACGCTTCCTTCCTACACACACGCCTGCACACCGACACCCTTCCCACACACACGCCTGGGAAATACTTTGGAACTCATCCTTCCGGCTTTGACTGAAATGAACTACCGCACTGTATTGTATGCTTATTATACTTCACATCTGTAAAGGTTCCAGCGTGCGCTCAGCCTTGGTTAACCCACACGACCGCTATGAAATATGAGGTGCCTCAAAAAATTCTAAGTCCAGTTAGGTTAGGTTAGGTATACTTTGTGGTTAAGGTTAGGTTTAGGTTAGGTATACTTTTTTGGTTAAGGTTAGGTTAGGTTAGGTATACTTTGTGGTTTAAGGTTAGGTAGGTTAGGTATACTTTGTGGTTAAGGTTAGGTTAGGTTAGGTATACTTTGTGGTTAAGGTTAGGTTAGGTTAGGTATACTTTGTGGTTAAGGTTAGGTTAGGTTAGGTATACTTTGTGGTTAAGGTTAGGTTAGGCTAGGTTAGGTATACTTTGTGGTTAAGGTTAGTTTAGGTATACTTTGTGGTTAAGGTTAGGTTAGGTTAGGTATACTTTGTGGTTAAGGTTAGGTTAGGTTAGGTTAGGTATACTTTGTGGTTAAGGTTAGGTTAGGTTAGGTATACTTTGTGGTTAAGGTTAGGTTAGGTTAGGTTAGGTTAGGTATACTTTGTGGTTAAGGTTAGGTTAGGTATACTTTGTGGTTAAGGTTAGGCTAGGTTAGGTTAGGTATACTTTGTGGTTAAGGTTAGGTTAGGTATACTTGTGGTTTAAGGTTAGGTTAGGTTAGGTATACTTTGTGGTTTAGGTTAGGTTAGGTATACTTTGTGGTTAAGGTTAGGTTAGGTTAGGTATACTTTGTGGTTAAGGTTAGGTTAGGTTAGGTATACTTTGTGGTTAAGGTTAGGTTAGGTTAGGTATACTTTGTGGTTTAAGGTTAGGTTAGGTATACTTTGTGGTTAAGGTTAGGTTAGGTTAGGTTAGGTTAGGTATACTTTGTGGTTAAGGTTAGGTTAGGTTTTAGATTTTTACATATAGTGACTTTGATGATTTTTTTGGGGAGCCATTAAATCACTTATATTTGCTTCCCCCACCCAAAAACCCCGTATTCCCGCCAGTTCCCCAGGCTTGTTGGCTATAGGGGGAAGAAAAAAAAGATAGGGGTGAAGGACTTCTTCCAAAGTTTTACCCATGCCTGCACACACACGCCTCCTTCCCACACACACGCTTGCATACACGCCTCCTTCCCACAAAAACACCCTGCACACACGCCTCCTTCCCCCACACAACGCCTGCAGACACGCTTCCTTCCCACACCACACGCCTGCACACCGACCCTTCCCACACAGACGCCTGCCACACACAGAACGCCTGCACACACGCCTCCTTCCCACACACACGCCTCCTTCCCACACACAACGCTTTCCTTCCCAACACAGCCTGCACAACCGACACCCTTCCCACACACACGCCTGCACACACGTCTGCACACCGACACCCTTCTTACACACACGCCTACTTCCCACACACACGCCTGCACACACGCCCTCCACACACGTGTGTTGTTGTGTGTGTATGGTGTGTGGTGTGCAGGAAGGGTGTTGGTGCGCAGGCGTGTGTGCAGGCGTTTTGTGTGGGAAGAGTGTCGGTCACAGCGACAGATTCACTCTGACACCGAAGTACAATCGGTCATCATAACATTTGCCGACAGGTGTCAGACAGAGTGTCTGCGGGCGTCCCTGTTCTGACGTCATCAATACAGTCGTAGCCCTGTTTAGGAAGATTTTTTTTTTCGCGCGCTTTTTACAAAAGTCGTTGTTTTTTACGGAAATAAAGCCTGGAAATCATTATTTTTGGTGGATTAGGTGTTTTGAATGTACAGTCAACATAATTAGGCAAAAAAAAATGGGTCTGGACGACTACTTTAAGAGACGGGTGTTAGAGATTAGATAGATTTTTATGGGTGCAAAGTTGCACCTCTAAAGGTGAATATTTTACACCCATCAGAGTGCACAGTTGCACCTCTAAAGGTGCATGTTTTCACCCATAAGGGTACAAAGTTGCACCTCTATAGGTAGATATTTTGCTCAAACTTGCCCCTCTAAGGTGCATATTTGCACCTTTAAAGGTACAAAGTTGCACCCTACCATAAGGTGCAAAAGTTGCACCCTAGTTTTAAGGTGCAAAGTTGTACCTTTTTTTCTTAGTGTGTATTGGGGAAGATTATAACGTACGGTGTAGCCTGGGGAGGCGGTAGCGGAGTGGTTAGCGTCTCCAACTGGCGTTCTCGGTGACCCGAGTTCGATCCCCGAAGAAAACCAAAACCTTTCTGCCACCGTCGAGTGGCCTAAGAACCCCCACATACCCTGTCCATCAACTCTATCTTCGATTGCGAGTGCATCGGAGGACACAGGGGGGGGCAGAGCCTCTAATCACAGGTGGCACTATAAGAATCCTGCCTGCGCCACCACGGGCGAGGACCAACCATCACAGCTCTCAAGTGAACCTCCAGAGCCTAAGTAAATATTAACAGTAGAAGAGGATACGGCCCCATATGTTTCTCCTAATGAGCCAGTGGAGAGCCAGGTGTTGGTGGGACATTCAATCAATCATTGGGGGCATACGCCGGGGGGCGCGTCGCCTCGCCCACCCTACGACGCCACTCCCGGGGGTCACCACGCGCGAGTTCCCATGCAGGCTCCTTTCCCATACCAAGCAGCTCTCGACAAGAAACATCAACTTGTTCCAGCCACGAGCCTTGTGGGCGCCCCTTGGCCTCCTCCACGCCGGATTGTCTCTTACAGATACAACCCGATGGGGGGAAGGATCGGTTTCAGGGTAGCGTGCCACATGCCCATATAGCCGAAGTTGGCGCTGACGGACTATGCAGGTAATAGGCCTCGATTCAGTCTCACGGTGCAATCGCTGATTTGACACGTAATCATCCCAGCGATACCCCATGATTCTGCGAAGACACTTATTACCAAAGGCATTGATTCGTCTCTTCAAGTCACTATTTAGTGTCCATGTCTCACAACCATAGAGTAAGACAGGGATCACAAGCGACTTGAAGATCCGGATCTTTGTCCTCCTGCACAGGTACCGACAACGCCAAATACTCCCGCTGAGCGAATCCATAACACCGTGGACTATGCCAATCCGCCGTAAGACTTCTTGACGTGACCCACCGTCATTATGGACTGCGCTACCAAGGTATGTAAAACTTTCCAAGATCTCAATGTCCTCGCCACACGCATGAACAGACTGTACTGCTTCATCTAGTAAGTCTCCAAATACCTGGACCTTGGTCTTGAGCCAGGAGACCTCAAGTCCCAAAGGCTTTGCCTCCTCGTGCAGCGCCTCGAGAGCCATCACCAGGACCTCCAGCGACTCAGCAAAGATTACTGCATCATCGGCAAAAACAAGATCAGTGATCTTGGTGTTGCCGACGGATGCTCCACAATCACTTTGATCTACAACCTTGTCCAATACCCAGTCCATACAAGCGTTGAAAAGTGATGGGGCAAGGACGCACCCTTGCCTCACTCCTGTATTCACAGGAAAGAAGCTGGATACACTTGCCCCACACTTCACAGCACTCTCAGTCCCAGAATACAGACCAGTTATCAAACCAATAGTCCTTGCAGGAATCCCTCGAAGTCGCAGAAGATCCGGGACATTCGAGGTCCACCAAACTCCTCCTGAGCCACAGTGGGCGTCATGGCTCAAGTTTCGTGTTCCTTACATATTTTACTAGGGACAGGAACCTCGACCATTTCCTCTCATGCTCAACTTTGCAATCAATATCTTAGAATCCATGAAGTTTAACGAACGATACTCACAACCGTGTGCAATACTGTGAAGAGATCATACAAATCCAGTTGAGGTAGAACTAGCAGTGCGTTGATGAAATGATCCTTAACTTGTGTCCGATCCCATGTTAGTGATCGTTTTAAGTATACTATAATCACCAGTACTAATGTAATAACCACTGTAATCATGCTCCGACAGGGAACATACCTCTACGACGGTTCGTACCTACTTTATACTGTACAACAAAATGTCATACAAATTATAAGACTTCTAATTTTGAGTTCATATTGCACTTCAATAAGTACATGTATAAAGATAACTCTACATCCTTTCGAAATCAAGTTCTAGAAATATGCCAATCAAGTCTGTAAGATCACACGGTCTTAAAAGGCGGGTACACACTTGTAGCGTACCCGCGAGTCGTATCACTGTTGTGTATCAGTGTGGACGAGGAAGCGTTGCACCGTTGCGTGTCAAAACATGATACAAAGATACGCAACGGGGTCGATGCGCCATTTGTCGGTTGTTGGCCGTCACATCAAAGGGATGATAACTCACACAGCTTCGTGTGGACGGCGAGCGTGTCATTGTCCCTTTGTACTTTCATTCCTGCCGTGGACGGCCGAGTACAGAGCCACATTTGTAACCGCGTGTGATGGTGTGTTTTGTTTTCTTAGTATTTTTGTTTTTTATTGTGAAGCACTATATACCTATACTAATGGAGTGGAGTAAGGACACCATAAGGCTCATAGAAACCTACCAAAAAAGGGACTATATTTGGGACCCAAAACATGTGTATCATTACAACTAGCCGCGAAAGCAAGATGCGTGGGAATAAATTGCCAAGGAAATGAAAACATCGGTACCGTAGATAACACTTTAGTCGCCACCTGCACTAATATCGCCAGGCGCCATATATTACGAATTATAGCATCACTACTGATTTGTATGTGCCATTGAAGATGATACACAGTATAGTTTATATCATGACTGTATAATCTACCCTGTTTCAGTGTTGTTTTATGCTTTGTATCTGCAAGTACAAACTATTTCAAATTTCGCAACTCGTTTTTTTTTCGGGGACGACGACGGCGGGAGGACACTCATAACATAAACACCAGCTGGCGATCTTAGTGTAGGTCGCCACCCGGTTGATATTTTGGTCATTTGTTCATTTATAGCCATAATATGACAAAGATGAAGACACAAAACGACACAGACTCTCCAGATAGCCCCTTCTAACTTTCCTGATATCATGGATGTAGAAATGTAAGTATTAACGCCACCAGACGTCTGTAAATCGAAAAAACGTTGTCATGGCGACTTTAGTGTTATCTACGGTAGATGAGTGCAAGAAAAAACGATAATGATTGCGTTGCACCACGCAACGATGATACCACACGCGGGTATATACGCAACAAATGTGTATATACCCGCCTTTAGGTACAAATATTAAAGGTAAATCCTCAACACCATTACCATATTTACCTCTGCCAACTAGGTTATGTAATCGGTTCGGTTTGTTTGTTTGTTAACAGGATTACGCAAAAGGTTACGGACAGATTTGACTTGTTATGTTGACATGATACAGCTGAATAAGGGCGGAATAGTTATCTCGTTAGCTTTTTGAACAGTCAACACCGAATACTAAGCAGACAGGCTTTACATCTGACTATTTCGACCGGGGATAATGCGTCACGTGAGTTGCAATCACCACCACAGCCACAGGTCTGCAGGCACACGCTGGCCATGACGGAGCTTAATTACTGTTATTATAGCACTCCTCACAGTTGAGTCCCCGCACTTATACAGCGGCACCCTCGTGGCGTAGGTGTGGGCTTCTTATGCGATACTTGTCTATGTAGTAAAAGAAATATCGAAATGAAAATAATAACACATTTTCTCTAAAACACTGTTCTGGGACGTTGCGCTCGCCGTAGGTTTTTTTTTTTTTTCACAAACAAAATAACAGATGACCAAGAACTGAGTTGGACCTCGGGGAGTGAGCGTTCACAGTAGTATCCATTCCCAGGGCAGGCCGCCCCACCACATTCCACCACACAGAGCAACGCATACGTCTACACGATGGACTTGTATAGGGTGGAGGGATCCCTGGGCGTGGATACTTTTGTGAAGAGGACGGCGTGAACGTCCACTCGCCTCTAACTGGTGTGCGTGACAAGAACGGTGATGGAGGCAAAAGAAAGTATGAGGTATTCTTAATTGATGATGCATAATTTAGGCGCGACTCCACCGAGGCAACACAGGCAACATGTAGCATGCGACTTGACTGGCTTTCAATAAATATGTTGAATGCGGCTTTCAACCAGGAGACATGTTGCCTGCGACAAGGCAACATCGTTGTTGCTTGTAGCATGCTACATCCTATGTTGACTGTTGAATGCCACAAAACCTTTTCCACCAATTCAACAAAAACTAAGCCAGTTGTCAACACGATGTCTCAGCAGACGGTCGCTGCTGCTGCATATGTCAGCAAAAACACAGCAAAAATTGCTGTGTCGCAAAAAAAACAAAAAACAAAAACACCGATGGTGGAAGAGAGGACTTTTTATGGGCAGTAACATTGCTCAAAATTATTTTATTGAAAAATTACTGTCCGATGACCAATCACTTTCCAAGAACTTTTCAAGGATGAGTGTGGAAGATTTCAATTACCTTCTCGACAAAGAGAGTCCCAGGACTAGGAAGAGTGACACAAATTACCGGGAAGCCGTACCACCTAAAATCAGACTTTTAGTGACATTGCGCTTCCTAGCTACTGGAGAAAGTTATACATCTCTCATGTACTGTACCTCTTCAGAATTTCTGAAACGACTATTTCAAGGACTGTGCCGGAAGTATTCCAAGCAATTATCGAAGCACTACGAGATGTAGTTAAGGTAAGTTTACTATAAATGTATATAGACTACTACTACTACTATTACCACTATTATTACTACAACAGTAATAATAATAATAATAATAATAATAATAATAATAATTATCTATACTATACTAATAAGAGGGCGGTCTGTCTGTCTGTCCGTCCGTCACAGTCACTTAACTCTACGGTCACCGCTACCAACTTTCAGGGGTCTATGATACGAGGTGATAAAAATTCATAACGAGTGATGTTTATCACATTCATAATTTGTTGTCATTTCAGTTACACCTCTCTAATAAAACCATATTATCAACCGGTATATTTATAGTAATAATAATAATGATGAGATTGTAACATGTTAATAATAATGACACTAGTAAAATGCATTCAATAAATTTTATTCACCTGAACAATTTATCGGCTAATCCCCGCAGTGCATCTAGTTTAGCATGGTGGTTATTCTTGTAATCTGTCAAGCGTATATCCAAAGACTACTGTATACAGTAGTCTTTTACAGTAGTCTTTTTTACAGTAGTCTACAGTAGTCTACAGTAGTCTACTGTACACAGTAGTCTTTGGTATATCCAAAGACTACTTACTGTACACTGGACTTGCTACTCGTGCCCTGCGCCAGCCCGCCAATGACCAGTGGAGGCCAGTTTTGCGATTCCTGACATTTTCGAACATCACTCCCATCTCCCTTCCTATGGTTTATCAGTATAAATGATATACCGTTATCTTTGTAAATGTTTGCTCTATAATATTATCAAATGAAAAACAGTAAAATACACTAAAGAAATGTCATTATGAGAGAGTGAAGAAATATGCATGAGGTCAATATTCACTTAAACTCTTCGCCATTTAATAGTTTGCGAGAAAACTTTTTACATGAAACATTGCAATATAAGCGGATTGTCATTAGCTTTCC
Organism: Chionoecetes opilio; assembly: GCA_016584305.1. Lineage (NCBI taxonomy): Eukaryota > Metazoa > Arthropoda > Malacostraca > Decapoda > Majidae > Chionoecetes > Chionoecetes opilio. The sequence goes on along the minus strand of JACEEZ010007077.1, from coordinate 43,867 downwards.
ATTGATATATTTAGTTTTCTAATAAATTAATTAGAACTATGCATAAATTAGCATTAACTAAAAATATAACATTATCAATCGGATCGGCAAGTAAAAAGGTGTTCCATGAATACAGTAGACTATGGTTTATCAGTATAAATAATACACTGCTATCTTCGTAAATGTTTGTTCTATAATATTACCAAATAAAAAACTGTGAAATACACTAAAGAAATGCCATTATGAGACTGAAGAAATATGCATGAATTTAATAATATTCACTTAACTCTTCGCCATTTAATATTTTGCGTAAAAAACTTTTACATGAACCATATCAATAAACGCGGAATTTTACTAGCTTTCCATTGATATATTTAGTTTTCTGATAAATGAATTAGAACTATGCATGAATTAACGTTAACTAAAACAATTACATCATCAATCGGGTAATTTTCCCGATTTATGAGGTTATTTATTTAGTTAACGCTAATTTATGAATAGTACTAATTGATTTATAAGAAAGCGAAATATATCAATGTAAAGCTAATAAAATTCCGCTTTTATTGATATGTTTCATGTAAAATGTTTACTCGCAAACTATTAAATGGCGAAGAGTTTAAGTGAATATTAAGTTCATGCATATTTCTTCACTCTATCATAATGACATTTCTTTAGTGTATTTTACTGTTTTTTATTTGATAATATTATAGAACAAACATTTACGAAGATAACGGTATATCATTTATACTGATAAATCATAGGAAGGGAGATGGGAGTGATGTTCGAAAATGTCAGGAATCGCAAAACTGGCCTCTATTGGAAATAGCCCAAACTGAGTAGCAAGTCCAGTATACAGTAGTCTTTGGTGTATCCCATGGATAGAACCGCAAGTTTCCTATATTCTTCTATAAATTCTACGGTTTTTTCTTGAGACCAATTCTTCTTGTTGCTTTCAACATCGAATCCTTTCCGCGACTGGTGGGAAGGCGTTCAACACTAGGCAACAGGCTAAATCTTGTCGCATGCGTCAGGTTATACGGCAACATGTTGCCACCTGTCGCATGCCACACAGTCGCATGCTACATGTTGCCTTCTGTTGAACTGGTTGAAACACACTTGGCGTATACGACAATGTAGCATGCCACATGTTGCCAAAATGTTGCCTCGGTGGAATCGCGCCTAAGGCGATTTTGCAAAACAAAATCACTACTGGATCGTGCAAATGTACAGCAAACTGTAGGTTCCAAGAGGAATTAATCAGCGTATTCGTAGGTACAAGGTGTCTCCAAAGTAACCTTTCAAGGCTGCTATAAATGAACTGATGTGAAAGGTACAATATAACTAAGAGAAGAGTTCCATAAAACTGAAAAATCTCCTAATATTGAGGAGAGTCTAAACACGAGCGAGCTTCATCACCTGGGTTATGATGACAGGGGAGCGTGGCAAGAAATCGTCAGATGTATACATAAACAGTTTTTGAGTAAATATTTTGAGACTGTTCCACCAGTCAGCTGGTGGAACTGCATATATGGTCTTAACATTTATGATATATTGATTTCAACAATAAAATAGAAATAGTACCATATAAACAGCTATACTAATACCCTATTTGCAGGAAGTCGTTGATGACTCTTTAGACGCCACCGTACATCATCTAGATCACCGTCAGGAGTTGTTTTTGTATCATAAAACACAAAAGCTGCATGATAGTTATTTTTTTATATCTTTTTGGAGGACTTATTAAAGAAAAGTAGCCTGCATGCACGATTGCACCTAAGATACAGATGTCACAATACGGGAACGGACCATAAAAGAACAAGGGAGGGACTGATTATTCATGAGGAAGTATGTATGTAGTTATAGTCTATTTTTTTAACGAGGGAAAACATCCTGCCCCCTTGCTGCTTACTGACTGATATTTGATGCTAGGAGAAGGGAATACTACGCTTCTTCTAAATTTCAGTTGTATTTTATCATATTTAACCATATTATCAGGTAAACACAGGCATCATTTTAAGCATTGAGACCTAAAGATAGAATGGGATTTTTGCCTTGTTAAAAAAAATAGACTATAGACAGCTGTGGAAACAATAAAGAAAGGGAACTCACCTGTGATCCACCTTGGGCGCCAGGAAAACCCACGCCAATTTCTGCATGGACACAACCACCGTCGGGAGGGAAAGGAGGAGGAACATCCTCTTCTGGTACTTCCCGAAACCCCCGACGGCTTCCAAATACACCTCCATCCCTCTCTGGCTTCGGTCTCGGTCTGTCATGTCGATGCTTCAGCTTCCCTCCCGGTAATCACGTCTCACCTGTACGAGATCAATAATAAGTGTCATTAGATCTTGAAAATGATAAAACTGTTTTTCTGTATTTCTGTCTGTTTGTCTGCATCCCTGCTGGAATAAGATGGAGATGATAGACATACAGATATACACATACGTATATACAAGTTTCAGCCCCGCCTGCTTTGGTTATACAGTACACTATGGTATTGCCAACGCACTTCTCTCTCCCATATATCAGTCACATGTTCACTATGATAGAGATTAGACACATAAGCAAACACTTGTTGGCATTTCGCTGCCGCATGATCGGACAATGACATCGCTTGCTGGTCCAGTGGATAAGAGCTTGGCGCGCCATTCTGTGTACAAGTCGGTATATTTGTTGAGATTTATTTGGGCTGAGTTAAATATGTACGTCCAGTTTTGTACACATTTTATTTAAAGTCCATTAAGGAGTGTAGAGATATTACAACCAGTACAATGAATGTCTTGAACACAACCAGGGAGTCTCGGAGGAGCGTGTGATAGGTACGTCCTGGTAGCGTGATGATCCGAGATGTTCTCTCCTTCTCCTTTCGTGTTCTGTCCTCTCGTGTCCTCTGGTACAAGGGTCGTTGAACCTAACTTAATGCTGATAGCTATACATTTGTCCTGTGACCTACTTCCTCGAGCTATCATAGTGCAAGCTGTCATTGGTTCTCACGACGGAACATAGCAGGAAAGATAAACCTATGATTATATATATATTACATATATATATAATTATATGTTTATAATGTTCCTAAAAATATACTGTTTCTGTTGATGCCAAGTACTACATGAAAATATCCTGTATGGAAGTTATAATACTTTTTTTTTTTTTTTTTTTTTTTTTTTTTTACATCTGTGCCTATAGCGCCTGTATAGGCGGTGGTGACCCAGGGCTTCGGGTGATAGGCTCCGGAGGTTCACTTGAGGATCTGATGGTTGGTCCTCGCCCGTGGTGGCGCAGGCAGGATTCTTATAGTGACGCCTGTGATTAGAGGCTCATGCCGCCCCCCTGTGTCCTCCGATGCACTCGCAATCGAAGGTAGAGTTGATAGGCAGGGCATGTGGGTGTTCTTAGGCCACTCGACGGTGCAGAAAGGTTTTGGTTTTCTTCGGGCATCGAACTCGGGTCACCGAGAACGCCAGTCGGAGACGCTAACCACTCCGCTACCGCCTCCCCAACTTGTTACAATTGGTTGATAATAGTTGTAATTCAATAGTAATAGTTATGCAAGTTATTATATATGTTAGAAGTGATAACTGACTGACATTACTCGGGCCGCTATATAATAATTTGTCCTCAAATTAGTCACATAAGAATTAACTAGGGAATAACAAGTGGTAAAAGAACTGTATATAACCTAACTACTAGGGCTATACTACGAACAACTAACTCCTAACTAAAGGCTATATACATACATATAATTATATCTATAATAATATAAGCGAAAGTGTGTCTGTCTGTCTATCTGTGTGTGTGTGTGTGTGTGTGTGTGTGTGTGTGTGTGTGTGGTGTGTGTGTGTGTGTGTGTGTGTGTGGTATAGGTTCCGCCCCCCGTGGTGGAATCCCCTCATATGGCACAGTTTTGGAACCGGCTTGACCAGGGGAAGGTTTTAAGCACACTTATGAGATGATCCGATCACTTTTTTTTTCTTTTTTTTTTAGTAGCCTACTAGCGAGAATTGTGAAAAAAAAGTGAGTTGCGAGAATTGAGGAAACCTTGATGTAGGGTGATGGGTAATGGGTGAGTGAATGGGTGGGGTGATGGATAATGGGTGTGGGGTGATGGGTGAGTGAATGGGTGGGGGGGGTGATGGTTTGGGGGTGATGGGTGATGGATGAGGGAATAGGTGGGGGGTGATGGGTAATGGGTGAGTGAATGGGTGCGTGTTGATGGTATGGGTGAGTGAATGGGTGGAGGGTGATGGGTAATGGTGAGTGAAGAGGGTGTGTTGATGGGTAATGGGTGAGTGAATGGGTGGGAGGGTGATGAGTAATGGGTGAGTGAATGGGTGGGGGTGATGGGTGATGGGTGAAGGAATAGGTGGGGGGTGATGGGTAATGGGTGAGTGAATGAGTGTGTGGTGATGGGTGATGGGTGGGGGGTGATGGGTGAGTGAATGGGTGGGGGGTGATGGGTGATGGGTGAGGGAATAGGTGGGGGGTAATGGGTAATGGGTGAGTGAATGGGTGTGTGGTGATGGGTAATGGGTGGGGGGTGATGGGTAATGGGGGGGTGGATGGGTAATGGGTGAGTGAATGGGTTGGGGTGATGTGAATGGGTTGGGGGTGATGTGAATAGGTTGGCGTTAATACATACATTTCTACATCCATGATTTCAGGAAAGTTAGAAGGGGCTATCTGGAGAGTCTGTGTTTGGTGGGCCGTCGGCCCACCAAACACAGATGGTGGGCCGAAGGCCCACCAATAGCCCTCCGCAGGAGCTAGCCAAAAAGTCCGCCGGGAGGGCGGCTTTGCGGCTAGTACATCATAAACTCTAAAGTTCCCAAAGCTTAATTCCTATCGCTAAAAGTGCGTAAAATCTGAGCTAAATACACAGAAAAAAATTAACGAAGAATTCGGCGGGACCAGAGATGGAAGGATGGGCCGCCTGAATTCCAAGTATCTAGAGGAGGTTGTTACAAATGCTAATGTGGAAAACAATGGATTACATGATGTTCAACATCAAAGAAAATGACATGGCCGAGTAAAATTATATATGTGTCTATATGTAGCGAACGACCTACATGAACCTGTACATCACACACATATCTTCGGCAGCCACCCACAACATCACGGCATGGCCCGGCGCAACACTGGTATACTTTCGCAACACAACCACCAGCCCCGCCCCACCCTGCCGCCCGCACAGGAATGCTGGCTTGACAGTACCCTCCCACACCACCCTGCGTCCTCACCAGACAACCTGACGACGCACCACTGCCACTACCAGCCGTTCATCACCTACGGACTTGAACGCGTACACCAACACCACACAACTGTCTGAGTATTTTAATTCATATTTCTTATTTTGTGAATGTATATGTTATTATTTTTTTCTGATATGTCCTCTTTAACAGATTGTGTGTATCCAGCCACTGTACATCCGTCATCCAGGCATCAACCCACCTGTGTGTTGCTCATCCGTCACTTACCAGGACCTCACCTAATCATACACCAATGCTAGTACTACCAGCTAAGTAATATTTACATTTTTGAGGTGAGCAGATATATACATTTCGTGTACGCAGTGTTATACACATACACACCTCATTTACGGACAAGCACAAGGTTAGGAGTATTAGTGCTGTTTTAACCTACATTTCCATTTCCATTACAATGGCTACGGTAAATACATCTGTTCAGACACTGTCAGCACACTTAAATCATGGTTTTCAGCAAACATAAGACTATTCTTTTTACACAAGGCGAAATTTTAGACCGCGGTATTCCCTCATTTTTTTTTTTCAACAGTACTGCATATATCGCAATTCCTGGAGACATACCTCTTACGAGTGCACATTTACTTCTGAATTACTACTTTGAGTTCACATTTACTACTGCAACAGTGCAAACTCCAGTGATTGACATAAATGCATTAACTTGCGTGCCCGAGCGGCCATCAGCAGTGACAGCTCACAGTGAAATAAATTCACCTAGTACACTGAACCTGATTCCTGTAATGTTCTCTGTCCTTCGCACGATTCTTTGACACATCGTGATTGTCTAGTTTGAGACGTCTTACTAAACGGTCGCGAGTCACTTTTCGAGTAACTAGAGGATTAGATACAGGTGATGCTTTACCAAGCACTAATTTTGATACACAGGACACACCTGTAGTTAATGATGACACACACACTGCTACCAATGATTACCGTCACAAATTGCGATCACACAAGCAAAACCAGTAGTGTCATACCATTCCATATCATTACATTTTATATCAGTTCACCTGCTTATTTTACAATTACCATGTAGTCTGAATTTTACTGTGTGTTGTTCTCTTTATAGAAGATGTCTACACAACACACCAAGCCAATGTTATATACACTCTAGAAAATTACTTTACATTGGTGTTTTACGAATTTTTTTGGCTTAGCTACATATTATTCTGATCAACTATAATTTTTTTTTAATATATTTACATTTATACCTTGTAACTCTTGCACGCTAGAATCATTACATTTCATTACTTGATATGTTATGTTCTCAATTTTTGCATGTAATTTTTACAGCTACTTTCGCTGACAGTTGAGCTTGCTAGCTACCGTCTACGGTACACGTACACTTGCTACACCTTACACTTGATAATTATTAACAGTGATATTTGCACATTGTGGATTTACCCACGCTAGTACTGACACATATATATAATTTTTACTCGGCCATATCATTTTCTTTGATGTTGAACATCATGTAATCCACTGTTTTTCCCCATTATCATTTGTTACAATATCCTCATGATACTTGAAATTCAAGCGGCCCAACCTTCCATCTCTGGCCCCCCCAAATTCTTTGTAATTTTTTCTGTGCATTTAGCTCAGATTTTACACACTTTTAGCGATAGGAATTAAGCTTTGGGAAGTTTAGAGTTTATGTTGTATATATTATATGTATGTATATAGCCTTTTGTTAGGTGTACAGTTTCTTTTACCACTTTTATTCCCTAGCTAATTCTTATGTGACTAATTTGAGGACAAATTATATAGCGGCCCGAGCAATGTCAGTCAGTTATCACTCCTAACATATATACTAACTTGCATAACTATTACTATTGAATTAAAACTATTATCACACAAGTGTAACAAGTATTATAACTTCCATACAGGATAATTTCATATACTTATCAAAAGAAACAGTATATTTTTAGGATCATTATAAACATATAATTATATATATGTAATATATATGTAATTATACGTATATCTTTCCTGCTATGTTCCGTCGTGAGAACCAGTGACAGCTTGCACTATGATCGCTCGAGGAAGTAGGTCATAGGACAAATGTATAGCTATCAGCATTATGTTAGGATCAACGACCCTTGTACCAGAGGAGACGAGAGGACATAACACGAGAGGAGAAGGGAAAGCCTCGGACATCGACACTATTAACACGCTCTGCTCACGAGCTCTGTGGCGCTCACTGGTTGTGTTCACGACATACATTGTACTGGTTGTAATATCTCTACGCTCCTTAATGGACTTATAAATAAAATGTGTACCAACATGGACATACCATTTTAACTCAGTCCAATTAAGTCTCTACAAATATACCGACTTATATGTGGTTTGTCGGTTTGAATCCCCGCTCGCTCCCGGGGATTTCTCATTAACATATGTGGGCGGTTACTACCCCCCTTGACCACGGGAATGTGTGTGTGTGGTGTGTGAGGTCCCAGCATTACCCTAAGATCGGTCACAATGAGCTTCAAGCTCGCTCCGGGAGGGTGTAACTGGCGATCGCGAGCCCGGCTCGCGTGGACAAGACCGTGGGTGAATTACACACACACACACACACACATACACACGGCCAGCCACTCCTTGTGTGTTGTGAATTCACAACTTTTCCTGCAGTCTACATATTCCCCGTAAAAATGAACAGAGTAGTATCTTATAGTGTTGTAGGTCTCGAGACTGGTCTTGGTCTCGAGACCGGTCTCGAGACCAGTTTGATGTGGTCTTGGTCTTGGTCTTGGTCTCGTTTGATGTGGTCTTGGTCTTGATCTTGGTCTCGAAGCTTCTGGTCTCGGAGTTCTGCTCGAGACCAGGTCGAGACCAGGATTAAAAAGTGCATCGTGGCTTGGGGAAGGTCGGAATTTATTATTATACATGGAGAAAAATCATGGCTGTTTCGATTCACGGCGCGCCATACAGCGTTGTACTGTCTATAGATACTGCCTGACTAGCTCTACGGTGATGATGCATGAGCTGAGCCCTGCGAGAGCTGATAGAGTGCGTGCGAGTCGAGAGAACATGCATGACGTGGCCATTCTCGCAGTGATAATCTCCGTTTGCACGCACGCATGTTTGCAGCTCTGTTCACCTCCGTGTACCTCATATATGTGTAGGCCTATGCAATCCCCGCACCCTTCGTATACGTACACCACAGGTTTAGCTAGCTCGCTTGGAAAACGTAACCACACAAAAATTGCTATTTTCCTATATTTGTTTCTTCATGTCAACGAAGCAATGAAAGCAGAAATATTTGACCTAGATGTTCAGTTATTCACATATATTAAATGTTGTAGATATATTTCCTCCATTATACGTTACCCTTACCCCTCTTCTACCAGAGCTCGTTAGTCGTTACATCGAGCACATCTGGCAGCAGGGTTGCCAGGTGCACAAACCACAAAACATACTTTTGGCATTCACACTTTACTTTTTTGGCATTTTCAATTTTTCATCATAAGAAAATGAAATTCAATTGACGAATATTTCTGGCAAATTCCAAAATTTGTTGAGTAATTTCTGGCAAGAAATACAATAATTGGCAAGACCTGGCAACTCTGTCTGGCAGTGACATAGGACTTCGGACAGTGAGGTGTATTGGACTAGTCTCGCTTAGGCGGGGTTCACACTACACGTATTTGCTGTCCGTGTCTACGTGGGCGTGGCGATCAGTGACGTCACAGTGACGTCACCCCGTCACTACCGCAGTCTCCCGCAGAAAGAATTGGGAGCTCCGAATAATGTGAGCTGGGACGCGCATCTCTCAAGGTCAGTGACGTCATCACTGCTCCACATGGTTCACACTACACAGCCTGGTTCACGCTATACAGGCAGGGAGTGACGTCACTGTGACGTACTGTGAGTCACTGATGACAAGACGCACGTAGACTACAGACAGCAAAAACGTGAAGTGTGAACCGCGCCTTAGTTTCCGTTCGCACACCGGAATGAGTAATCATGTCGGCATCTTCAGCAGTTATCAAATTTGCGTTCAAGGACCACAAGGAGTTTTTTTTATAAGAAACACGGAAACCAGAAGCACACAGCAGTTTGTACTTTCTGCAAACAAAGCATCACGGACAAGGCTGGCACGACGTCGGCTTTTATCAAGCACTTGCGGCGATCCCATCCGAACAAGTGAGTGTTAGCTACATACATGCATAGATAGTTAGACGAATTCCGGAAGAGGCTATAAAGCCTGTGACTTCAACTCATGATATATCTGACTGGGTCCCTAGGTCGTGTGGTCATTTAGGTCTGATTGACAGATGAAATAGAGTACCCACCGATAGTAAAGGTTTTCCAATTTTATTTTCACACAGGCATGAAGAGTATTTCAAACAAGGAAAGGCAGACCCTGGACAAACAGGACAGGACAATACAATTTAGTATTTACGCAGTACAGACCAAAAACATTCAGATAATAGTCATATTTATTAAAAAATAATTTCATATGCCTGTTCTTGGTCTTGGTCTGTTTCGGAGGGTCTGGTCTTGGTCTTGGTCTTGGTCTCGGAGGGTCTTGGTCTCGGAGGGCTGGTCTTGGTCTCGGAAGGTCTGGTCTTGGTCTTGGTCTCGAAGGGTCTGGTCTTGGTCTTGGTCTCGGTCTCGGAGGGTCTGGTCTTGACTACAACACTGGTATCTTAACCATAACACAATATAGGACATTGATTAACCTTAAATAACTTTGAATAACCTTTGTATTATCTCGCAAAAATTATCCCCTACAAAAACATTGGTGATAATATGACAAATACATTATTTTGGGTGACTAGCTCATCACCACCAATCGTGTGCATAAGAGGTGCAGGCACGGCTTCAGTCACCCTCACGCTGTACTATAGATGTAGAGATGCTGTACTATAGATGTAGAGATGCTGTACTATAGATGTAGAGATGCTGTACTATAGATGTAGAGATGCTGTACTATAGATGTAGAGATGCTGTACTATAGATGTAGAGATGCTGTACTATAGATGTAGAGATGCTGTACTATAGATGTAGAGATAGCATACAGAAAAAACATCTACAAAGAAAACCTTGCTGTGACAACTACAAATGAGTAACAAAAATAATTCTTGATACTTTGACCGAGTTCTGTCCCGTAGATATATGAATAAACACATAGATAAATATATGAATAAAAGTAGAGGGATGAAAATTCCATTCGTCGGTCCGTGAGTACTAGGCAATCAGTCTGATGTGACAAATAAGATACTGAACCATAGAGTTACATCAATTACAAGTGGCAGACGGTGTGGTGAGGCAACAAAGTGGAAAGCTATCAGGGTGGGTGAAGAGGTCAGTGACAGTGCTGGCAATGTCCTCTGGGAATCACTACGTCAGCCACATCTCACATCACATGACCTTCATTTACACTCCCTCCCAGCTTCACGTCTCAAGCATGCCTATCTATCTATCTATCTATCAGGCCGCTATCATTGCCTCCAACAAGACTAACGCGGTGCCATAAACCCATAAAGCCACACTAAGTCTTACTGATAACAGTAATCAGTGACTTGCGCTGTTGTATATCCTGCATGAAGGGTGGGATGACACAGGGCAACCTCTATGTGTTCCATGGCTTCTATATAACGTAAAATATCAATGAACAGGCCAGGGATACCTACGGTGCCTTATTAACCCCTTCAAGCCCAGATCTTTCCTTTGCTATAAAAAAATGTCTGTTGTTATAAAAAAATGCCTGTTGTTATAAAAAAATGTCAGTTGTTATTAGCCATAAACTTACAAAAACTATGTATACTAAATATACCACATTAGTTAGTGGACAAGGGTATTAAACAGGTCATAGGTATAGAATATTGTCTACATTCATTAAAATAGTCTAATGGTAGCCAAATTACAATGGATATTATGTTATGGGCCTCAAGGGGTTAATTTAAAGCGGCTATCACACGGTGCGTTTCGTCGGACTGTTTCATCGAACTTGCCATTTGGTCGGACTGTTTGGTCGAACTTCGAGGGTCATTTCACCGAACTTGTTCGATTTTGTGAAAATATACAAAATGTTGCACATTTCGTCGAACATACTCTGGGGTCAAAATAAGTCTATACTTTTTCTGTAAGTTATAAATGGTGTTAGCAATTATTAAGCATTGAAATGAACACCATCATATAATACATTACAGGAAAATTAATACAGATCAGTCTATATTATATATGATAGATTTTCAGAAATATGAAGCTGATTTGATGTGTTTACAATTTGCGGTAGATCTGAGAAGTATAACGGGGAGAGAGTGGAAATTATGCGTGTGGTTTTCACTGAAATGGGATGTGAAATGAATGAGGTGGTTGAAAGGACAGGAAGAGAATGGATGTTATTGCTGCTGGGACTGTGTGATGACTGGTGAGACAAGGGGACAGATGATTGAGACAGTGAAAGAGTTTGGAGAGAATGTGGTGTATGAGAAATAGACAGTAGAACTGCATGCTTGTATGTAGTTTTGTTTTTTGTTCAGTTTCCCTTTTGTGTGGTATTTTTTTTCTACAGGAGCTGCCGGTTCTAAGGCCTAGCCTATGAAGAAAAGGCCACCTGTAATATCAAGATTCGGTAAAATGGACAAGGACTGCGCGGTCCTTTTCTGAGACACTGACTACATATGGTATTATTTCACACTAGGACCGAAATTCCTTACACAATTGGGCGTGTGGTTTCTGTATACCTTAATTATTGGATTCTAGGAAACATTCTCTCATGAGCTTCCGTCGCAAATCATTACTTTTGGAGATAAAACCATGCTATTCATAGGGAGACGAGACAATAAGTGTTTACGTCCGCCTCACTCTTCTTCCTCTTGTGGCCTGCATCGCCTCTGTTCTTCCCTTGCCGCGGACACTTTTTAATGAGGATTTGGCTTTAGTTAGGAGGTTAAAGCGTGGGATTAGGTTAGGTTAGGTTAGATTAGTGAGTCTAAAGGTGGGGTTAGGTTAGTTTAATTTTCATATCTCATATAGGCTACACTCCTTCCTATTAAGTACGTCTTATATCTCCGAAAGTAGTGATTTGCGACGGAAGTTCATAGAGAAAATGTTTCTTAGAATCTATTAAGGTGAACAGAAACCACACTCCCATTTGTGTACGGAATTTCGGTCCTACTGTAAACATTTATTCTACATTTACCTGGCCAAAAATTGGTGCTTTTTCAGATGGAGATATTTTTATTTTGCGGAAACCTGTGGCGGGCGGGCCCGCCCGCCACAGGTTTCGGTGGCCACAGGTGGCAGTGGCGGGCGGGCGGGCCCGCCGGCCTGCCCGCCCGCCACTCGATTTTGGGCTCTGCCACGCCCTGCTGGGATGAAATTATTACCCTAACCTAACCGAACCTAACCTTCTAACGGGAGGGGCTCCGTCCCCTTCGACCCCCTGACGGGAATATTAACCTAACCGAAACTTAACCGGCGGTAGAGACCGCGCAGTTCTCGTCCACTATAACCCATTTAGCCCACATGAACGCGTCTTCATCTGTCGCTGTTCTCTTCTAACAATCACCTCCTCCCTTTTCATCACCAGTAGCTACGTATATATATGCCCCTAAAGTTAAAACATTAACAACAAATCTCCGAGCCTCTCGCTGTCATCGCTTCATCTTTGTTTGTTTTTGTTGGGTGAAGCGGTTGGCCCAACCGTGTGCTAGTGTGTTGTCAAACAGGTCAAGCCAAATGTCTGTTTGGTTCGACGAAACAGTCCGACGAAACGCCTCGTGTGATACCCGCTTTATTAATAACAGACGATCCTGCAAGGAGGTTTAGGACATGACGGAGAATGCCACCTGGAGTCTGTAGGTCACTGAATCTTCCTTCGTTGTGGGTGATGTGAAGACTGTTCATCCACACATCCCCGGGTAGCGTCGTTTTTTTTCGTTTTTTTTTTATACATCACAAAGGACTGGCCAAGGGCAAAAAAAATGGGTGGGTAACAAAGAGCCCGCTTCTTTGCCAGTCTCTATAAAGAGGCCAGTAAGAGAATAAAGAAAGGGGGATGGACCAATTTAGTAGACGAAATGTCGTAAGCCCGGTTCAGACTTCACGTATTTGCTACGTGCGTCTTGTTATCGTGACGTCACCGTGACGTCACGATGACGTTACCTCGTCTCACTGGTCATTCCCGCTCGCTCTTATCAGAAAAAAATGCAGTATAAAACCACCTTGCTTTCCTTACTTCCTCCCTTTTGTATCCCATGACACACCTATTACTCCCTTCACTATATCCCCCTTCACTCCCTGCTCTACCTATATAGCGCTACAAATCCTGACAGCAGGCTATTGCAAAGGTTACAAGTGGATTCTGTATAACGGGGTTCACAGGTGTTGCCACTTATCGCAGTCGTGGCTGTATTTTTCAAGTCACTAATAATTACTATCTATTACACGGCCTGTAGAGGGTGTTGGTGGCGTAGCGTGATGCTGTAGGAAGGATGGTATATAGTAGCTACTAGAGGGGCACGTGAGAGGGTTAGAACTAGAGAACACGAGAAATAACGCAGGAAATACAACAGAGGTACTGGTGTTGGTGGAGCTTACAATCAAGCAGCGATGCCGCTGTTCCGCCTTCAAGCAGTGGGACACAATATTTTCACATCATGTATGTCTTCCATTACTAATATTGTCTTCCAGAATCACTGATAATAAATATATTTTAAATTAGACCTTGGAAACAGCATTATTTTGATATTGCAAAACTTAGCTACGTATAATGTTCTATAAATTGTGGCACCACCGCTCACGCAGCGCGCCAAAAGAATTGGAAGCTCGGAATCTTTGCCTCCAGAGACGCACGTCTTTCAAGGTCACACAAGCAGGAAGTGACGTTAAGGTGACGTCACGATGACGTCACGTGGACAAAACGCACGTAGCAAATACGTGTAGTCTGAACCCCGCTGTAGTCAAGTAGTCATTGCTGTGACAATACAAGCGCTGTACAGTATGTCCCCCGATTTAAGCCCGGTTCCCACCTTCCCGCTTGTACGGCCGCCATACAACAACAAAGACGTCACAATGACGTCACAACAAAGTCTACCGCACCGCCGTACCGCTGTACGGCCGCCGTACAAAGTTAAATTCAAGTCATCTCTCCCGCTCGGTGGTGTCCGCTCGAGCGGAGTTGCCAACTGTGCCCAGTTACCACAAATACCACTCAAGCGGTGATGATGGTGACGTCATTGTTGAGCGGTGTTGTTGTAAGACGGCCGTATAAGCGGACTGATGGGAACCGGCCTTTAGAGAAGAAAAAGCCGAACCCAGATATTCAATATGAAAACAATAGCTTAATTAGAGAGAACTGCAACTCCGAAATGCCAGTGGTCGCTGGTAGTTTTAACTCACAATTTGGTGAAAAGTTGGTCAACTTGAAAGAAAAATATGGGCTTATTCCACTGTACTTAAAACACACAAGTATAATATTAAGAACGATTTTCTTCTATATGTATATTGTATAGAAGCCTGATTCTGTAAAACATTGTATATAACCAAATAACCAAGGAGGTTATAGTTGAGGAGGCGAGGTAAATGCTACTCTATGATATTATATAGTCAATAACGAATGTTTAGAAGTAACTATACCTAGGCAGTCATATTTTCCTGTTATTATTGTGTATCAATCAGATAGAAAGCCTAGAAGTGCAATGAGTCGACGCGTGAAGTGGCAATGTTTTGATTCAATCTCCCCGCCACAATCTCCCCGCCCACCACTCCCCGCTGCGGCACGTCGCCTCCACAATTATAACCTACATTGTCGCAGCAACAAGCCGATTTCGGCATTCTTTATTCTTCGTTTTTCCAAGGCATTGCTTATTGTATTTTGACAAGCGTTTGCCAGACGCAGCAGTACTGTCTTAGAAAACAGTGTGAACATCGCCCAAATTTTACATGCCACAATATACATGTAAAAAATATATTAAGCTTTGCTACTCGAGGCGAGTAATTTGCATTAAATTGCTATTATAGAACGTTCCATCGTAATGCATGTCATCCATATAATTAATAGAACAACAGAAGAACTATATTTTTTGGTATTCAGATGCGGTGCATCAATATTTATCGCGAAATTAATTTATGAAAAATATTAGTCGCGGAGCCAAAACACAGTAGACCAACCTTTGAGTTAAAACTGCCAGCGACCACTGGCATTTCTCGAGTTGCAGTTCTCTCTAATTGGTAAGGAGTAGGACCCTTTTTCTAAAACAATATGTATTCCCCCTCCCCACTGACAAAAAAAAATAGAAGCTATACGTCATCATAAAGTAAACTAATATAAAAATCAAAGTTGAGTTTGGTGTGCACTGAGCTGAAATCAAAGACAGGAGACCCAATCATTCGTCGCCTCACCTACCAAGCCTTCAGTAACTCTCGTCCTCCGCCACCCCTCGTCCTGTCTCCTCCATCACTTGACAGAAACGTAAAATCAATGCCTCTTATCCTCCAATGGGTATTGATTCTAATTCATTGTCAAAGTCAGTGCTCACAAAAAAAATCTTTGCCTTTCCTGTCAGCCTTCTGCCATCGCCATATCCCTCTATATACTTCCCTAACGGCCAACCTGGGGGACATTCAGGGACATTCTAGCACGCAACAAAACCAAGACACACGCAGATAGAAAAAAAAATAAAGGAAAACAATGGCCAAGTTCATTCAGTAAGGCAATGAGTAGCTATAGAGGCAGACAGCGAGGCGAGCCACCAAACAGCTGACCCTTACTTTGACCTCAGCTTTACTTTGTGCCAACTGTGCGCCATGCAGCTTCATCTTTGTTAATCAGCGAATATTGATGTCAGCATGATACTGCAAAAACAATACTTTCTGCCATAGGAAACTTTCTTCGTCTATTCACAGTCAATTGAGCAACTGTAGAGCGCTCAGACGGCTTTCCAACACCACCAAGTCTGTCCACTAACTCCACTTCCGTGAGGTACAGTAGCTACATTTACCTTCTGACACACGTGAACACCAAGGTAGCCTACAGTACAAGCAGGACGAATAATTATAATGAATAGAAAACAATGGCCGCGGTGAATCTGGTAAGTGATGGGTGTATGCAGAGAACAGCTGGGAAGCCACTTGAGCAGCTGTCGCTTAGTGCCAGCAAGCCAACTCAACAGTTCTTGAGGTGTAAAGGCCCCCATCCACGGTACGATTGGTCGTACGATCTGATCCGACAAACCTGATCCGATGGATTTCCTACCACCCACTAACGATCCGACCGCACCTCAAGACCAGTTCAGTTGGTGATAAAAACGGTGGAGAGCGCTTCTCATGATGGGTCTATGCAACGAGGATCGAATTACTTTTGATGGAATCTGATACCACAACTGAGGAGCGTAAACATCATCCGCGTTCACACCAAATTTCATAGAGGCAGTTATTTTCTTAATATATTTCCGGCACACACTTCTCATATAGTTTTTTGTTTTTTTTACTGTTTCAACATTATAGCCTCACTGTCGCTCACTGTCGCTCCTCGAGTTTCTCTACCAATAGGTGTCTTGCACTGACGTCACGATCTAGCGTCTTCAAGCCAAATGCCGCCGTCTTCAAGCCAAATGCCGCCCGTCGGAGCGGGCTGGAGGACCAACAAACTCCACTTGCCGCCCGTGTTTGCCAGCTTATGGTAATTTTCCCCTACCAAATATATGTTTATCAGTATAAAAGATATACTGTTATCTTCGGAAATGTTTGTTCTATAATATTATTAAATAAAAAACCGTAAAACACACTAAAGAAATGCCATTATGAGACTTTCAAGAAATATGCATGAACTTAATATTCTATTAAACTCTTCGTCATTTAATATTTTGCTCGCAAACTTTTTACATGGAGAATATGAATAGAAGCGGAATTTCATTAGCTTGCCATTGATACATTTCGTTATCTGATAAATGATTTAGCAGCATGCATAAATTAGCGTTAACTAAATAAATAACACCATCAATCGGGAAAAATTACCCGATTTCATGATGCTATTTATATAGTTAACGCTCATTTATGGATGCTGCTAATTCATTTATCAGATAACGAAATGTATCAATGGTAAGCTAATGAAATTCCGCTTCTATTCATATTCTCCATGTAAAAAGTTTTCGCGCAAATATTAATGACGAAGATTTAATAGAATATTAATTCATGCATATTCTTGAGTCCATAATGGCATTCTTTAGTGGTTTTACGGTTTTTTTATTTGATAATATTACAGACAACATTTCGAATACAGCATATCTTTTTATGATAACAATATTTAGTAGGGAAATTACATTAGCTGGCAAACACGGGAAGCAGTGAGTTTGTTGGTCCTCCACTCGCATTTCCCGCACATTTTTGCCTGCAAAGCGAGGCTGTGACGTCACGTGCAAGACACCATGTCCTATACTTCATAAGTTGCATTTTTCTTAAAATTTATTCCATTTACTCTTTGCTTTTATTTCCACAAACATCAGTTTCTATATAATTGATGATTCTGTCCAAAAGCTTCTCATTAAGAACAATTTCTCTTGTAGTCGTCTCGCGACGCTTATCAGTGGCGAAACTAACGCTGGCCTCACGATCAGCTACAGCTCACGGTTGCGATCCGGCTGAACCGGATGATCTTGTCGGGATCTAAAAACCAAAGCCTCCCATCCACGGGAACAGATTGTGCTCGTACGCATCTGATCCGACATGCCCTGATCCGATGTGATTCCTACCGCCACTAAGCCCCCATCCACGTGCATCTTGGTTCGTCACACTTATCGACAGATCTGGTTGATCCACACCAGATTGATCGTGAGTGTGGTGAATTTTGTCAATGTTCCGAACGACTGACCGTGTCGATGCGACCAAGCAGTGTTTGGTTTTTAAGCCTCCGACAGACATCCGGTTCAGACCGGATCGCACCGTGATGTGCTGTCGTGAGCCAGGCCGTCCAGTTTCGCCACTGACAGCGTCGCGAGAGACTCCAAGATTGAATATTGTTTCTTTAATGAGAAGCACTTTTGGACAGATTCATCCAATTATATAAACGAATGTTTGTGTTGGAAATACAACGGCAAAGAGTAAATGGATAATTTAAGAAACAATGCACTTATGAGTATATGGTGTCTTGCCGTGACATCACAGCCTTGTTGTGGCTGCGACAGGCGCGGGAAATGCGAGATGAATGGATCAAAACGCCACTTGCCGCCCTGTTTGCCAAGATAAGATTTCATCCTATCTAGACACTTTGTCAAGTACCAACTACAAGGTTATTTGAATAACAAAGCGCCGCACGTCAGCATGAACTAGGCGGCTTGAACCGCTGACCGATGCCAGGGACGCTGCACATTGGTAACATCACGTCTCTACCAAACCTTGCCACCTGACGGCCCGTGTTTGCCAGCTTATGGTAATTTTTCCCTACCAAATATATGTTTATCAGTATAAAAGATATACTGTCATCTTCGGAAATGCTTGTTCTATAATATTATCAATAAAAAACCGTAAAACACACTAAAGAAAGGCCATTATGAGACTCTCAAGAAACATGCATGAACTTAATATTCACCAACTCCACTCCCATTTAATATTTTGCTCGAACACTTTTTACATGGACAATGTTAATAGAAGCGGAATTTCATTAGCTTTCCATTGATATATTTCGTTAACTGATAAATAAATTAGAACCATGCATAAATTAGCGTTAACTAAATAAATAACATCATGATATGGGGTAATTTTTCCCGATTGATGAGGTTATTTATTTAGTTAACGCTAATTTATACATGGTTCTAATTCATTTATCAGATAACGAAATATATCAATGGAAAGCTATGAAATTCCGCTTCTATTGACATTGTCCATGTAAAAAGTTTTCGAGCAAAATATTAAATGGGAGCTGGAGTTGGTGAATATTAAGTTCATGCATATTTCTTGAGTCTCATAATGGCCTTTCTTTAGTGTGTTTTACGGTTTTTTATTTGATAATATTATAGTACAAACATTTCCGAAGACAACAGTATATCTTTTATACTGATAAACATATCTTTGGTAGGGGAAAATTATCATAAGCTGGCAAACACGGGCGGCAAGTGGATTTTGTTGGTCATCCAGCTCGCTCCAACGGGCGGCATTTGGCTTGAAGACGGCGGCATTTGGCTTGAAGACGCTAGGTCGTGACGTCAGTGCAAGACACCTATTGGTAGAGAAACTCGAGGAGCGACAGTGAGCGAGTGAGGCTAATGTTGAAACAGTAAAAAAAAAAAAAAAAACTATATGAGAAGTGTGTGCCGAAAATATTAAGAAAATAACTGCCTCTGTGAAATTTAGTGTGAACGCGGATGTTTACACTCTCAGTTGTGGTATCAGATTCCATCAAAGTAATTCGATCCTCGTTGCATAGACCCATCATGAGAACCGCTCTCCACCGTTTCTATCACCAACTGAACTGGTCTTGAGGTGCGGTCGGATCGTTAGTGGGTGGTAGGAAATCCATCGGATCAGGTCTGTCGGATCAGATCGTACGACCAATCGTATCGTGGATGGGGGCCTTAACGATCCGACCGCACCTCAAGACCAGTTCAGTTGGTGATAGAAACGGTGGAGAGTGGTTCTCATGATGGGTCTATGCAACGAGGATCGAATTACTTTTGATGGAATCTGATACCACAACTTAGGAGCGTAAACATCCGCGTTCACACTAAATTTCACAGAGGCAGTTATTTTCTTAATATATTTCCGGCACACACTTCTCATATAGTTTTTTTTTTTTTTTTTTTACTGTTTCAACATTAGCCTCACTCGCTCACTGTCACTCCTCGAGTTTCTCTACCAATAGGTGTCTTGCACTGACGTCACGACCTAGCGTCTTCAAGCCAAATGCCGCCGTCTTCAAGCCAAATGCCGCCCGTCGGAGCGAGCTGGATGACCAACAAAATCCACTTGCCGCCCGTGTTTGCCAGCTTATGATAATTTTCCCCTACCAAAGATATGTTTATCAGTATAAAAGATATACTGTTGTCTTCGGAAATGTTTTTACTATAATATTATCAAATAAAAAACCGTAAAACACACTAAAGAAGGCCATTATGAGACTCAAGAAATATGCATGAACTTAATATTCATCAGCGCCAGCTCCCATTTAATATTTTGCTCGAAAACTTTTTACATGGACAATGTCAATAGAAGCGGAATTTCATTAGCTTTCCATTGATATATTTCGTTATCTGATAAATGAATTAGAACCAGGTATAAATTAGCTTTAACTAAATAAATAACCTCATCAATCGGGAAAAAATTACCCCATATCATGATGTTATTTATTTAGTTAACGCTAATTTATGCATGGTTCTAATTTATTTATCAGATAACGAAATATATCAATGGAAAGCTAATGAAATTCCGCTTCTATTGACATTGTCCATGTAAAAAGTGTTCGAGCAAAATATTAAATGGGAGCTGGAGTTGGTGAATATTAAGTTCATGCATATTTCTTGAGTGTCTCATAATGGCCTTTCTTTTGTGTGTTTTACGGTTTTTTATTTGATAATATTATAGAACAAGCATTTCCGAAGATGACAGTATATCTTTTATACTGATAAACATATATTTGGTAGGGAAAATTACCATAAGCTGGCAAACACGGGCGGCAAGTGGAGTTTGTTGATCCTCCAGCTCGCATTTCCCGCGCCTGTCGCAGCCACAACAAGGGCTGTGATGTCACGTGCAGGACACCTATATACTCATAAGTTGCATTTTTCTTAAATTTATCCATTTACTCTTTGCTTTTTATTTCCCACAAACATTCAGTTTCTATATAATTGGATGAATTCTGTCCAAAAGTGCTTCTCATTAAAGAAACAATATTCATCTTGGTAGTCCTCTCGCGACGCTGTCAGTGGCGAAACTGACGGCTGGCCTCACGATCAGCACACTCACGGTGCGATCCGGTCTGAACCGGATGATCTGTCGGATCTAAAAACCAAACACTGCTTGGTCGCATCCGACCAGCTGTCAGTCGGTCGGACAGACCAAAATCACCCCACTCACGATCCAATCTGGTTGGATCCAACCAGATCTGTCCGATGGTCGTACGACCAGATCGCACCGTGGATGGGGGCCTAAACACTGCTTGGTCGCCATCCGACCAGCTGTCAGTCGGTCGGAGAGACCAAAATCACCCCACTCACGATCCAATCTGGTTGGATCCAACCAGATCTGTCCGATGGTCGTACGACCAGATCGCACCGTGGATGGGGGCCTTTAGGCGTAACCAAACGCTGCAAGTGTTCGGCAAGATAAGAGAAGAACATAAGAAGAATGTAAGAACATAATGAAGCTACAAGAGGCCGCGAGACCTACACGTTGTAGTTCCTGTTACGTACATTACCTACATCCATCTTTCATCCCCATCCATAAAATTGTCTATATCTCCTTTTAAAAGTCCTTATTGACTCCGCACTAAATACCTGATAACTGAGTCCATTCCAATCGTCGACCACCCTTTAGATATCGCTTCGGTCCTTAGGTCAACAATCCCGTGCTTTTCAAGATCCTTATCAATCATGTTATCGGTTATTGATTTTACAACATATTGCAGCCGATGTAAAAAGCCATTTACCTTTAAACTTTATAAAAGGGCCTTTATTGATATTTCTTTTCAACATCAATATAATATTATTCTTGCTCGGCACGTGAAAAAAGTTAATAAAATACTTCTTCACTGGGTTGATGCAATGACATGACATTACATGAGATGAATAATTAC
This sequence comes from Chionoecetes opilio, assembly GCA_016584305.1. NCBI lineage: Eukaryota > Metazoa > Arthropoda > Malacostraca > Decapoda > Majidae > Chionoecetes > Chionoecetes opilio. The sequence continues at coordinate 21,889 of JACEEZ010007077.1, read as the reverse complement.
AACTTGGAAACAAAATTGTGTTACCTGTTTATGCAGTCGACAAAATATTATCTGCACGAAAAACACGCAATGCCAAAGGGAAATATGAGGTCATCCAGCGTGCGTGTGTTGCTGATAGCGGCTGTTGACTGTGTGCTTCACCCTGCACGTGATGTCAGATGTATGTAATCAGTAAAATTATCGTACGAATAGATTGAGATAGATTTTTCGAGATGAAAACTCAAAGATAGTGTGATAACTAGGGAAATGGTAGAAGATAGTCACATGCTCCCCAATGGGCGGGCAAAGGTCAAGGTCACGCTGGTCAGATGGCAGAGGTTTGCCTTCTGGCCATAGGGAGTGAATAGGGGCGTGGACGAGTGTTGCGAACGTTGGCATGTCTGGTGCCGATTTGAGCGTAAGAGGGACTCCCACCCAGCACCTTCTTGGCACCCAAGCGTCAGTGCCCCGTCTGAGGGGTTACACATGGGGTTTGTGTGCACGGTGTCCCTGTAGAGTTACACTTACAGACCAAGGTATAGGAGTTTGTTAATCGATCTTTCGTTAAGTAGCAATTTTTTACAAAGCTAGGAATGACGCATTCTAAATACCATATTCCATTATCCAGCAGAGAGCAAGGCGATATAAAGTCGGAATGGCACCCTGGTAAATATCCTCCGTACCTTGTTAACTTTTCTACAAGACAGCAACAGTAATTAGTATGACATGCTCCCCATAACAATGTATGCGTACGACAGAGAGCCGTTTGTAACAGCCCGCTATAATTATCTGCTCTTCCCACCCAACCTATTTATATTACCTTACGACATGCCCGAATAAAGCACAAACCTTGGTGCGACAGACTCCTATACAAAATCGCATGTCATTAATGGTTCAAAAGGTGTCCGAGAGATGTAAATCATATGTATGTAGAAGAGGGTAAGGGTGAGATGGAATATAGGCATAAAAAGGCTCCTGTCACCCACACCCGAGCAGAAAATGAGTGTGCGTACCACATGCGGTGAACCAAAATAGCCACAACCTCCCTAAGATGGGCCACACCCAGTAATGAAGATGGTTAGTAACGTCGTCGGTCAAATGAAATATTTTTTTCGGATGGGCAGGTAACACGAGGTTCATACTGACCAGGTACAGTACATTTCCTCCGCCAGGACTGCATTGATGCTGGTATAGGTTAAAAAAACCCACAAAGTCGTATCTACCTACTCCTGGGTGACGGACAGGCAGGCTTGGCGGGTGTGGTGGTGAGCCAGACAGCCTCGCTTGCTGCCACCAGCCCTGGTGACCCTGATCAGCCTCACCATAGACCACTGTATACCTGGACTGCGCACGAGACAATGTTTTGAATTGCGGGGCTGCATAGGGGCCTGCGGGGCGCCCGACAAAGAGATATAGTGGTCTATGGACTATCATATAGACTAGTTTATCAGTATATATGATATACTGTAATCTTCGTAAATGTTTCTATAATAATATAAGCGAAAGTGTGTCTGTCTGTCTGTGTGTGTGTGTGTGTGGTATAGGTTCCGCCCCCCGTGGCGCAAACACCTCATATGGCACATTTTTGGAATCAGGTTGACCAGGGGAAGGTCATAAGCCCACTTATGAGATGATCCGATCACTTTTTTTCTTCTTTTTTTTTAGCAGCCTATTAGCGAGAATTGTGCAAACAAAAGTGGGTTGCGAGAATTAGAGAGAACTGCAACTCCGAAATGCCAGTGGTCGCTGGCAGTTTTAACTCACAATTTGGTGAAAAGTTGGTCAACTTGAAAGAAAAATATGGGCTTATTCCACTGCACTTAAAACACACAAGTATAATATTAAGAACGATTTTCTGCTACATGTATATTGTATAGGTGCCTGATTCTGTAAAACATTGTATATAACCAAATAACCAGGCAGGTTATAGTTGAGGAGGCGAGATAAATGCTACTCTATGATATTATATAGTCAATAACGAATGTTTAGAAGTTATCTATACCTAGGCAGTCATATTTTCCTGTTATTATTGTGTATCAATCAGATAGAAAGCCTGGAAGTGCAATGAGGCGACGCGTGAAGTCGTAATGTTTTGATTCAATCTCCCCGCCACAATCTCCCCGCCCACCACTCCCCGCCGCGGCGTGTCGCCTCCGCAATTATAACCTACATTGTCGCAGCAACAAGCCGATTTCGGCATTCTTTATTCTTCGTTTTTCCAAGGCATTGCTTATTGTATTTTGACAAGCGTTTGCCAGATGCAGCAGTACTGTCTTAGAAAACAGTGTGAACATCGCCCAAATTTTACATGCCACAATATACATGTAAAAAATATATTAAGCTTTGCTACTCGAGGCGAGTAATTTGCATTAAATTGCTGTTATAGAACGTTCCATCGTAATGCATGTCATCCATATAATTAGTAGAACAACAGAAGAACTATATTTTTTGGTATTCAGATGCGGTGCATCAATGTTTATCGCGAAATTAATTTATGAAAAATATTAGTCGCGGAGCCAAAACACAGTAGACCAACCTTTGAGTTAAAACTGTCAGCGACCACTGGCATTTCTCGAGTTTCAGATCATTGGAATTAGAGAGAACTGCAACTCCGAAATGCCAGGGGTCGCTGGCAGTTTTAACTCACAATTTGGTGAAAAGTTGGTCAACTTGAAAGAAAAATATGGGCTTATTCCACTGCACTTAAAACACACAAGTATAATATTAAGAACGATTTTCTGCTACATGTATATTGTATAGGTGCCTGATTCTGTAAAACATTGTATATAACCAAATAACCAAGCAGGTTATAGTTGAGGAGGCGAGATAAATGCTACTCTATGATATTATATAGTCAATAACGAATGTTTAGAAGTTATCTATACCTAGGCAGTCATATTTTCCTGTTATTATTGTGTATCAATCAGATAGAAAGCCTGGAAGTGCAATGAGTCGACGCGTGAAGTCGTAATGTTTTGATTCAATCTCCCCGCCACAATCTCCCCGCCCACCACTCCCCGCCGCGGCACGTCGCCTCCACAATTATAACCTACATTGTCGCAGCAACAAGCCGATTTCGGCATTCTTTATTCTTCGTTTTTCCAAGGCATTGCTTATTGTATTTTGACAAGCGTTTGCCAGATGCAGCAGTACTGTCTTAGAAAACAGTGTGAACATCGCCCAAATTTTACATGCCACAATATACATGTAAAAAATATATTAAGCTTTGCTACTCGAGGCGAGTAATTTGCATTAAATTGCTGTTATAGAACGTTCCATCGTAATGCATGTCATCCATATAATTAGTAGAACAACAGAAGAACTATATTTTTTGGTATTCAGATGCGGTGCATCAATGTTTATCGCGAAATTAATTTATGAAAAATATTAGTCGCGGAGCCAAAACACAAGTAGACCAACCTTTGAGTTAAAACTGCTAGCGACCACTGGCATTTCTCGAGTTTCAGTTCATTGGAATTGAGGAAGCCTTGATGTAGGGTGATGGGTAATGGGTGAGTGAATGGGTGGGGTGATGGGTAATGGGTGTGGGGTGATGGGTGAGTGAATGGGTGGGGGTTGATGGGTTGGGGTTGATGGGTGATGGGTGAGGGAATAGGTGGGGGGTGATGGGTAATGGGTGAGTGAATGGGTGTGTGGTGATGGGTAATGGGTGAGTGAATGGGTGGGGGGTGATGGGTAATGGGTGAGTGAATGGGGGGGGTGATGGGTAATGGGTGAGTGAATGGGTGGGGGGTGATGGGTAATGGGTGAGTGAATGGGTGGGGGGAATACATACATTTCTACATCCATGATTTCAGGAAAGTTAGAAGGGGCTATCTGGAGAGTCCATGTTTGGTGGGCCGAAGGCCCACCAAACACAGGTGGTGGGCCGAAGGCCCACCAATAGCCCTCCGCAGGAGCTAGCCAAAAAGTCCGCCCGGAGGGCGGCTTTGCGGCTAGTGTTCTATATTATCAAATAAAAAACAGTAAAACACGCTAAAGAAATGCCATTACGAGACTATGAAGAAATATGCATGAACTTAATATTCACTTAACTCTTCGCCATTTAAAACTTTGCGAGTCAACTTTTATCATGAAGGGTATCAATAGAAGCGCAATTTTATTAGCTTTCCATTGCTATATTTCGTTATCTGATAAATGAATTAGAACCATGCATAAATTAGCGTTAACTAAATAAATAAAATCATCAATCGGGTAATTTTCCCGATTGATGTGGTTATTTATTTACTTATATATTTCGTTTCCTGATAAATGAATTAGTACCATGTATAAATTAGCGTTGACTAAATAAATAACCTCATCAATCGGGAAAATTACCCGATTGATGATTTTATTTATTTAGTTAACGCTAATTTATGCATGGTTCTAATTAATTTATCAGATAACGAAATATAGCAATGGAAAACTAATAAAATTGCGCTTCTATTGATACCCTTCATGATAAAAGTTGACTCGCAAAGTTTTAAATGACGAAGAGTTGAAGTGAATATTAAGTTCATGCATATTTCTTCAGTCTCGTAATGGCATTTCTTTACCGTGTTTTACTGTTTTTTATTTGATAATATTATAGAACAAACATTTACGAAGATTACAGTATTATTATATATAAACATATGATCCGTATTTAATAACTGATATATATACAGTATATATATATATATATATATATATATACTATATATATATAGTATATATATATATATATATATATATATATATATATATATATATATATATATATATGAATCCGAGCGGCCCTCCGATTACAGGCCCTTGTGCGACAGGCCGATATTCCGTGCGCAGTCCAGGTATTACTTGTTTACTTGTTTTTTTGTTTGTTTGTTTGTTTGTTTGTTTAGAGGATAATTCCTCAGAGCCGTAGTGATCTACCGCTGCAGCTTATAGCGCATTTTCGTGACGTTCACCGCCCTGGTTCAGTCCGGTCCGGACCGGGTCAGGGTGGACTGATGATCGCGAAAATACATCGAGACTGGCCCCGTCCCATTCGTCGTTCCTATTGGCTGGGGGATCGAGTGGGCGGTACTGAACTGAACTGTGGAGGCGGCAGGCGTCCATCTTGTCAATATCCTTTTTGTCGTCCGCCTTTTAACCTGTGCTGAAGACTTTACAACTACCACGCCTGTGATACTTTAGTCTTATGGTCGGCCATCATGGTGTTTCATGTCTTATCAGCAGCACGAGAAGCTCCTGGTCGCCTTCCCCGCTGACTGTAGTGCGCATGCGCCAGTTCTCCCCACACTGGTCCAAGGTGGTCCTGGTATGTGGGTCGGACCGGACTGGACTGGGCTAGCCCGTTCTAGACTGCCTCGCAAAAACAGTGACCGCCCGGGACTAGCCCAGTCCAGACCGGGCCAGAGCGGTCGCGAAAATACGCTATTAGTGATGGCCGAAGCCACCACCCCGGGAGGGGGGTCACAAACCCCCGGCTAACACCCGGTACCCATTCACTGCTGGTGGACAGGGGCTCGGGTTTTAAGAAAGACCACCCATCTATCTTCGCTCCGCCCGGGGATCGAACCCGGGACTTCTCGGTTGTGAGCCGAGCGTGCTAACCACTACACTACGGGGTACCCATCTATCTATCTATCTATCTATCTATCTATCTATCTATGGTTTATGGCCTCACCCAAGAGTACATCAGGAAAGTCCTCGAATAGTACTCTTGACGCGACTGTCACGTACAGGCTGACCACATGAATGAAGTTACTCCCGGTGAAAATGGTCCTAAACCCCATCAGGAATTACACTCATTCCAAACCACCTCACCTGTATATCCCACGCCAGGGGCGCAGCCAGAAATACATATATATATATATATATATATATATATATATATATATATATATATATATATATATATATATATAATATATATATATAAATATACATATATATAAATATACATATATATAATATTATATATATAATATATATATATATATATATATATATATATATATATATATATATATATATATATATATATATATATATATATATATATATATATACATATATATTGACATTTCAGGGTGACAAAGGCACTCGTCATTCTTGAGGTTGTTTATTCGAGAGTCAGACAATCGAAACAGTGTGATAATCATTTGAGTATATGTAATTGGTATGAAGTGACTTGGTTATTAAGATCAGGGGACAAGTGCTTGATGTGTATGGATTCTAATAATTTAGTGTCACTAGGGTAGTTTGCCTTGGATAGGATACTAAAGTCATTCATAGAAAAAGGGTGATCTAAATCATGTGAGTGTGAGCGGATTGCAGATTGCGAAGGTGAAGAGATGGGTCGACCAGTACGTGCAGAAACACCTTTATGCTCAGAAAGCCTAAGGGTTAAATTCCTTGTTGTCTCGCCGATATATCTAGCGTTACAGCTATATCGGCGAGACAACAAGGAATCTAACCCTTAGACTTTCTGAGCATAAAGGTGTTTCTGCACGTACTGGTCGACCCATCTCTTCACCTTCGCAATCTGCAATCCGCTCACACTCACATGATTTAGATCATCCTTTTTCTATGAATGACTTTAGTATCCTATCCAAGGCACACTACCCTAGTGACACTAAATTATTAGAATCCATACACATCAAGCATTTGTCCCCTGATTTAATAACCAAGTCACTTCACACCAATTACATATACTCAAATGATTATCACACTGTTTCGATTGTCCGACTCTCGTTTCGATCGCCACACACGAGCCAAAATACTACCTGTAAACTATTGTTCATTCAGTCCTCTGCCAACACAGACAACATACACACCAAGGTCTGTTAAGTATAAATTGTGTTTTTATTTTTTAGATAATATAGGATTATTTTATTGTTTAAAAAAATTCTTTTAGATGTTCGCTTTTTAGCAGTATAGTATATTATTTTTTTTTAACTATTTTAGCCTGATGATGCCAAGTGTCTTTTGGCGAAACGTTGCACGCGCATAAACAGCCCCAAGAATGACGAGTGTCTGTCACCCTGAAATGTCAACATGTATCTACCTAAGAATACCACATGTATATATTATATATATGTATATATTATATATATGTATATATTATATATATGTATATATACTAGCCGCAAAGCCGCCCTCCGGGCGGACTTTTTGGCTAGCTCCTGCGGAGGGCTATTGGTGGGCCAAAGGCCCACCAAACACAGACTCTCCAGATAGCCCCTTCTAACTTTCCTGAAATCATGGATGTAGAAATGTATGTATTAACGCCAACCCATTCACATCACTCCCAACCAATTCACTCATCCATTACCCATCACCCCCCACCCATTCACTCACCCATTACCCATCACCCCCACCCATTCACTCACCCATTACCCATCACCCCCCACCCATTCACTCACCCATTACCCATCACCACACACCCATTCACTCACCCATCACCCCCACCCATTACCCATCACCACACACCCATTCACTCACCCATCACCCATCACCCCCCACCTATTCCATCACCCCCCACCCATTCACTCACCCATCACCCCACACCCATTACCCATCACCCCACCCATTCACTCACCCATTACCCATCACCCTACATCAAGGTTTCCTCAATTCTCGCAACCCACTTTTTTTTCACAATTTTCGCTAATAGGCTACTAAAAAAAAAAAAAATCAAAGTGATCGGATCATCTCATAAGTGGGCTTAAAATGTGCCCCTGGTCGACCCGGTTCCAAAACTGTGCCATATGATGGGATTGGGGCACTGGGGGCGGCACCTATCGCGGACACACACACAGACAGACACACTTTCGCTTATATATATATATATATATAACTTTTTTTTGGGGGGGTTGTCCAAAATGACTAACCATGATAAATGTAAAACACTGCATTTCCCACACAGTGCACTGACTGTTCTACCTGTATGCTGGAGTCAAACTGCCTGGTTACAGGACTCGTGATAGGCCATGAGTTTAGGACAGGACAGCAGTAGTACAGCCTGTACAGGGCCAGTCCTTGGTACAATCAGGGTCTTTAGATAGAAAAGACCCTTGGTACAATCACAGTCTAACGTACAATAAGCGTAGCAACGTGGCTCGGCGGGTGCTGAAATTGCCACTTGCCAAATTACTTAGCAAATTAAGTGAATAGCCGTTGCATATTCTCAACCTTATTTCCACCGTTTAAAAGGTTCGTATGGCAACACTTCTCTCATTAATGGTGCGTACAGGTGTCGAGCAAATATAGTCAATATACATTAGCTGGTAACTCACTTCCCCACCAACTTAAATAATTACGAAAATAATTACGACAAGTGTATACATTCACTATAGGTTTACAAAGTAAGCACTAAGTGCCAAACGCATACACGGCTGGGCGTCACTCTGGCTTATCTATTTATCACGGGGCGCCACTACGTCATTCCGCTGGTCGTACACACTTTGGCGTCATTTGGTCCAGAATCACTCTCAAAGGTTTTCAAGGAGTTAGATGATTTATAAAGCATCTGGGTGGATATATGAGAATTTGTCAGACACACTGCGGCAAATATCATTACATCACTGGCTTACTTACTTTTTGGGATCGCCATTAATGTACAAATTGGCGCTGTAGTATCTAAAATACCTTATATATATATAACGCATTGTAGAGCAGGAACGGGAAATATCAAGTAATTTCACTCTTCAATACTTGCGTCACCTTAATGCGGGAATGGCCAGGTTACCGGGGTCCTCTGTTATCTCGCTAAAATCGTTCGGGAGTTTATCCGTACTCTATGTCAACAGATTGATTGAACAGATATTGATTCGTTGCCTCAGAGGTGTGGTGGCTAGCGCGCGTAACTACGAATCAGCGGGCCCTGTTTCGAATCTGGGCCACGGCAAGTCCGCGGAATCTGGGGAAGATAACTGTGGTAACGGATGTCACACTAACCCTGTGTCCCGGGGTAGCTGATTGTCACCCACCACAGGCTCAAAAGCTAAAGCGACTGAGATAAGCACCGAGGCCACGCACAGCATAGCGCATGCCCCCTTCTTTATCCTTTTATGTGAACAGCGCATGTTAGGGGCTGGATTCAGCAAACCATTTACGAGATAAAACTCTGGTAAATTTCCTCGTACCTCCGCGCACATGGCAAGACCCTATTCAGCAAACACTTACGATATTGTAAATATCCTGGTAACCTACGAGTGCTCCCTGTGTCTAGTAGCGGCTTACCAGCAGATTTACCAGATATTTTAGCGGGAAGGAACACGGTTCTCTCTCTCTCTCTCTCTCTCTCTCTCCTCTCTCTCTTCTCTCTCTCTCTCTCTCTCTCTCTCTCTCTCTCTCTCTCTCCTCTCTCTCTCTCTCTCTCTCTCTCTCTCTCTCTCTCTCTCTCTCTCTCTCTCTCTCTCTTCTCTCTCTCTCTCTCTCTCTCTCTCTCTCTCTCTCTCTCTCTTCATCCTCCACACGATGAAATTATTCACGATAATATCACATACTGGCTATGATGTGTATATATGTAGGCTATATATATGTGTGTGTCTACAATAATCTACATACACACACACACACACACCATAGCCAGTATGTGATATTATCGTGAATATTTTCATCGTGCGGAGGATGAAGAGGGAGAAGGAAGAGAAGGGAGAAGAAATAGATGAAAAAGAAAGAAAGGAGAGAGAGAGAGAGAGAGAGAGAGAGAGAGAGAGAGAGAGAGAGAGAGAGAGAGAGAGAGAGAGAGAGAGAGAGAGCGAGAAAGGAGAGAGAGAAGGGAAAGGAAGGGGGAGAGAGAGAGAGAGAGAGAGAGAGAAAGGAGAGTGAAAGGAAAGCACGTGTAAGCCCAACACGCCTTTTGTAAGCGTGGAGATGATCGGCTGTTGCGCGACACCAGACCCTCTGGTGGCTACCAGCTGCAATGGACCTCGTAGCTTACTAGGTGCTTACAATATCGTTGCCGAACACAGTTTTGCCATCTCTCGTAGCGGTCTAGTAACTTCGACCTCGTAACAGGGTATCGCTGGTAAGTTTGCTGAATCCGGCCCTTAATGAATTTAAATTAGCGTTAATAAGCTTACGGCTGATTCTCTAAACTAGTTTTCTAACATCAACTGTTCTAAATAATGTCTGGTTAAAAATGTCTAAAACTCTGATGTTGAGTTAAATATTTTTAATGTTCCAAAATAAAGCGATTATTCGTTTCCTTTTCCGACCATTTATCAAATTCAAGGCACAGGCACATTAAAAGTCCTTACTGCGTCCCTCATACATGCCTAGCATCTCACGGAGACTCTGCACCTGCAATGTAATGCAAAGGAGAGAAAGATAGAGTGGGTATGTGGGGACAGGGAGAAGAGTAGATGGGGTATGGTCTGTTCTCTCCCTCTCGTGCACGGCGATAGGCGAGGTGAGTTCCCCGCTGGGAGTGAGGTGATGACCCCGCGCCATCACGTGTGTGTGTATTGACCTGTATTGTACTAAGGGTGTATTGAGGTGATGACCCCGCGCCATCACGTGTGTGTGTATTGACCTGTATTGTACTAAGGGTGTATTGAGGTGATGACCCCGCGCCATCACGTGTGTGTGTATTGACCTGTATTGTACTAAGGGTGTATTGAGGTGATGACCCCGCGCCATCACGTGTGTGTGTATTGACCTGTATTGTACTAAGGTGTATTGAGGTGATGACCCCGCGCCATCACGTGTGTGTGTATTGATCTGTATTGTACTAAGGGTGTATTGAGGTGATGACCCCGCGCCATCACGTGTGTGTGTATTGATCTGTATTGTACTAAGGGTGTATTGAGGTGATGACCCCGCGCCATCACAAGTGTGTGTGTATTGACCTATATTGTACTAAGGGTGTATTGAGGTGATGACCCCGCGCCATCACAAGTGTGTGTGTATTGACCTGTATTGTACTAAGGGTGTATTGAGGTGATGACCCCGCGCCATCACAAGTGTGTGTGTATTGACCTGTATTGTACTAAGAGTGTATTGAGGTGATGACCCCGCGCCATCACAAGTGTGTGTGTATTGACCTGTATTGTACTAAGGGTGTATCAAAGAAGTAATGACTGGTAACTTTGGGAATGTTCTCGTAGTTCTGAGTAGGGAGCCTTCTGCCACTGCCTCCTATATATAGAACACAGGAGTTCTAGTGCTCTCTAGGAATTATTGTGTTCTAGGAGGCAGTGCCTGTGCCCAGACAAGCAGAGTATGACCAGTCGAGAGAGAAGACAGACAGACAGACGGAGAGGACAGAAGACAGATATAGAAGAGGAGGTTTTTAGGGTCAGTCGCAGCTTGGATGAAGTGTAACTGCAGTACAGAATGGAACCAGGCAGCTCCTCTCTATAGACGGCGTAATACTTTGTCTTCTGAAGGCAACGCACAAGCACGTATAAGTGTAAGGAATACTCGAGCAGTTATGAAAAATAATGTTGATAGAGAATGCAGGAGGGACCTCTCGTATTCTTGTCCCCATTGTTCTCTATTTTTCTTTCTTTTCTTAGGTTGTTATTGTCACTCGAACTGTTCACCACTGCAGGCTCAAAGACTATTGCGACGGAGATGAGCACCGAAGTCACGCGCATTACCCGATTTCATGATGTTATTTATTTAGTTAACGCTAATTTATGCATGGTTTTAATTCATTTATCAGAAAAGGAAATATATCAATGGAAAGCTAATTAAATTCCGCTTCTATTGATATTCTCCATGTAAAAAGTTTTTGCACAAAATATTAAATGGCGAAAAGTTTAAGTTCATGCATATTTCTTGAAAGTCTCATAATGGCATTTTTTTAGTGTGTTTTACGGTTTTTTATTTGATAATATTATAGAACAAACATTTCCGAAGATAACAGTATATATTTTATACTGATAAACATATCTTAGGTAGGAAATTACCCGATTTCATGATTTTTTATATTTAGTTAACGCTAATTTATGCATGCCGCTAATTCATTTATCACTAAACGAAATATATCAATGGAAAGCTAATTAAACTCCGCTTCTATTGATATTCTCCATGTAAAATGTTTGCGAGCAAAATATTAAATGGCGAAGAGTTTAAGTTAATGCATATTTCTTGAAAGTCTCATAATGGCATTTTCTTTGTGTGTTTTACGGTTTTTTATTTAATAATATTATAGAACAAACATTTCCGAAGATAACTGTATATCTTTTATACTGATAAACATTATATTAGGTAGGTAAACTTGTACGGGGAGCGGAGAGGGTTGTATCCTTATGGTGTGACTTCACGGGCGATCCACCAGGCCTTGTCTCTCGGTGGTCTCGCTTTAACCCAGGCGGCTACAAATTGGTGTGTGTGTAGTACAACATGGCAACTCGAGATATGCGAGAGCATATGCGAGCGCATGCGAGATATACGAGATATACGCGATATTACGCTCTAACCCATAGCGTATACGGCGGATATTCGCCGGAGAAATCTCGCCGCGCGACACCAATCTAGCCATACGATGCAGTTCGCGCCACATTTTTCAACTACGGACCGCCCCCCCCCCCCACCCCCCACCCCAGACATATTTTGGGGGGTCAAATATATATGGCCGGGTGCGCTACAACATTCCTTACACGCTGACGTAGTTTTTATCGATTTTTGCAAGGGTCGTCAAAATGACCATACCCTTCGCCCAGGGCTTAGGTGTATAAAGCATACCCTTTGCTTGTTAAGGGTTAAAACACCAGAGAGTGTTCATATCTGTGTCCAAAGACAAGAAAAAAAGTAAACAGCGGTGGATGTCTTCTATAAGTAGACATCCTACGGTAGGATGTCTACTTATATAGGCGTGATTCCCCTGAGGGAACACACATGTTACTCGTGTGTGTGTGTGACACTGTGTGTGTGTGTAGTATATAGTACTATACGGATTGGTGATTGGTGTTTGTCTGTGTATGCAGTGATGAAGTAACAAACGCCTACACACACACACACACATGCACACACACATGCCCAACACACGCGGCGTTGTGTTATTGTGACAAAGGCACGGGAAGCATCCAAAAGAACATAATAACATAAGAATATAAGGAAGCTACAAGAGACCGTGAGACCTACAGAGGTAGTTCCTTAGTGATGTGAATTTCCCCCTTATCTGGGGCCCCAGGCGATTCATGTACGTTTTTTTTGACAAACTCATAAAAAAAACGGATAGATGAAGCGCCTTCCCCCACACACACATACAATCTGCAGAGCACACTGCCCCTTCCACATATAATATATAAATAATTATAATATAATATAAATATAGATAATATAAAAATTTTGGGTGTGTGTGTGTGTGTGTTGTGTGTGGTGTGTGTGTGTGTTGTGGGTGTGTGTGCGTGCGTGGAAGGCATGCACAGTGGCCTTTTGATCGGGGATGTGTAGTGTGTTTGGTGGAAGGCACTCTCTTCCCCTGTTCTTCTATGAGTTCGTCTATGGTGTTTGTGGGGGCAGGGGAAAGGGCCTTCACCTCCCTGTTTTTCATGAGTCGTCTATCTGTCTGCTGTAGGCTACTTATTGTAGGTCATTTTAGCTCTTTGTAAGGAGTTGCGATGTTAAGTCATCACTTCCCTTTTGTCAGGGTCACTTGCCCTGTTAATCCTTCTCCTTAAAACTACAACTTTAAAATTTTTCCAAAAACACAGTGAAAACCTACCACAAATTTAAAGGGGGATTTTGGGCCCATTTGCGGTAGTGGGGGAAATGCAAGAAGTTACTGGGAGCGGCCCGCTGCGGCCCTTGAAAACCCCCCCCTGCGTTTTTGACGTCCAAACTGTCCCGGTTTTTTTGGGGCGCAAAAAATTTTCCTCCATTTAAGATGGCGTATCTCAAAAATACTGTTCACTCAAAAATTCAGCATCACTGCCCCTATAAGAGTTTTGAAGATTTCCAATTATTTTACCTAAAGTAAAGTAAATGGGTCAAGGCCCTTTTACTCTACTTGAGGTAACGATAATTTCGAGAAAATAAAAGGGTGGGCTTCCGAAATTTTAGTCCGAATTTTCCGAAACTTGCGGAATGGAAATTTCGGTTGCGGAATTGCGAAATTACAGATCCCTGAAAAAAGGGGAAAATGCGAATTGCGGACCGAAAAAATTTTAAAGCCATCGCCAAAAAATTTTGTGACGTCCCACCTTAAAAAGGGCAAGTGCCCGCTAAAACAAATTCCCCCCCAAAAATTGGTGGAGACGACCGCCAACTGCCAATGGCCGGTTTTTGTCGCCCAAGCCCGCTTGGATTAGAAGACCACTCCAAAAAAATTGCTGAAATGTTGCTTACTGCTTTGTGAATGTTTGAAATTTTTTTGGACTGATTATTTTTTGGGGCCCCTACCAACTTTTTGGTTTTTGTCGCAAAAACCAATCATTTTTTAAATTTGCGAAAAAAAACGGTTTCTACCAAGCCCAAGCGGGCATTCCAAGCATCGTAGTGTGTTGTAGCAGTGTGCACAGCACTCACTCAGTCAGTGCGTTCTGGGACTTGGGTTGAGAGCGGTCGCTCACTCGTGGCCGTGGTGTGATTACTGATTTATCCATATACGTTGTTGGTTAGGAAGTAAAAGATTGCACAAATTAGACATAGACAGGGTTTAGGGCAGTGGTTGGTTAGAAAACACTAACCGTGTTATTAGGGTTTAATAACGGGTTTTTTAACTTATTAGGAAAAAAAGGTTTAATAAACGGTTTTTATAAAAAAACGGCTTTTTTTTGTTCTGCTAATTTGTAATTTCAGCTTTTCAAATTTGTTTATTTTTTTGAGATTGGCTCATTAATTAGCGTTAGTAAACGTTAATTATATGAGCAAAACTCAAAAATAAGACAAATTTAAAATTACAAAAATTAAAATTAGACAAAGCAAAAATGCCGTTTTTTTACAAACCCCGTTTTTTAAGTCTATTTTTGCTTCTAAAAAATTAGAAAAATTTAACCAGAATGTTCAATTTTTTGTCCCATCCCCCGGCCTAGGAGTAGAAGATGATGTGGATACACTGGAATGATAGGTTGAATGGGGATTTGTCAGAATGATGGGGCTAGGATGATCCCCCCAGCATCAGCCCCTCAGCCAGAGACTGGCGTGAGAGCAGGCAGGCCCGGGAAAACAGGGGGGGGAAAAGCTTCCAGCTAACTTGAGTCACTTGGAAAAGTAAGTTTTTCCTTATCTACGAATTAAAAAATTTTAAATTTTGGGCCCGGGTTTATAGTTTCCCCCAAACCAACGATTTTCTGTGCGCCTTATCTAAAATAATAACGAAAGTGTGTCTGTTTTGTCTGTCGTTTTTGTCTGTCTGTCTTTTGTGGGGGTGTGTGGTATGGGTTCCCCCCCCCGTGGGCAAACCCTTTAGGGACATTTTGGAATCAATTTGGGGACCGGGGAAAAGGTCAAAAGCCCTTTTATGAGATGATCCGACCCTTTTTTTTTTTTTTTTTTTTGCGCCTTTTAGCGAGAATTGAAAAAAAACAAAAGTGGGTTGCGAATTGGGAAATTTTTATGTAGGGTGATGGGAATGGGGGAGTGAATGGGTGGGGTGAGGGGAAAATGGGTGTGGGGTGAGGGTGAGTGAATGGGTGGGGGGTGATGGTGGGGGTGGGGGTGAGGGGTGGGGAAAAAGGTGGGGGGGTGATGGGGAATGGGTGATGAATGGGGGGGGTGTGGGTAATGGGTGGTGAATGGGTGGGGGGGGGGTGTGGGTTGGGGAGTGAGGGGGGGTGGGGGGTGAGGGGGGAAGGGTGAGGGAATGGGTGGGGGGGGGGGTGGGTAAGGGGGGAGTAAAGGGGTGTGGGGAAACATACATTTCACACCCATGTTTTCGGGAAAAGTAAAAGGGGGCTATCGGGAGAGTCCATGTTTGGGGGGCCTTGGGCCCCCAAACACAGTGGGGGGCCAAAGGCCACCAATACCCCGCCGCAGGAGCTACCCAAAAAAAGTCCCCCGGAGGCGGCTTTGCGCTATTATATACATAAGGCGCATCAAAAAAATCGTTGGTTGGGTGAAACTATAAATTACCCTTTTAATTTACTAGTTAAAAAGTTAAAACATAGAAAAATTTGTTAAAAAGGCTGAATAAAGGGATAATATACCCAAATATATATTTGTTTATTGTGAAACAAAATCTCACAGAGAGCGGCCTGCGGGGCGTTTTATTATTTAACGTCATTTTTGCAAGGTACTACTGCATTTACAGAAACAAATATATCAAGGGAAGCAAATACAATTTGCTTTTTTGATATCCCCCATGAAATGTTGTCCCCCAAAGTTTTACAGACGAGGGTTTTAAGTGTTTTAAGTTCATGCATATTTTTTTCAGTCGCTAGTGGCCTTTTTTTTTAAAGTGTTTTACTGTGTTTAAGTATAATCTTATAGAACAAACTTTTCCAAAGAAAAAAGTATATCCTTTATACATTTAACATGTTTATACTGCGGGTCATGTTTGAGAATTTCCCCGGGTCTTGGGTAAAACGAAGAGCCCTGGGCTAAGATGGCCCCCAGTAGGTTTAACAAGGGCCCATGAATGGCGTTCCCTCTTTCTTACCCCAGTCACCCAGGATTTCTAGCCAGTGACGTGAAGTGTAAAAGTAAAGAAAAAAAACCAAAAAAGAAAAGACTTAATTGTGAATGACAAGTAACAATATAGACAGAAACAATAGGAAAACAGAAAGTATTAAAATTAAACACTAATAAAAAGTCTGAGACATTTTCTTTTTAATTGTAGGGTTTAAGAGTCTATAGACATTTTTTTTTTTTTAAATTTTAGGTGTTTTTTTTTTAAATTGTAGGGTCAAATTAGTTTGCGAATTGCGGAATTTCGGAATGCGATTGCGAAAAGGCCTATCTGAAAAAAAATTTCGGAATTGGGTTGGGAGGGGGCAGGGTTTGGGAATTGCGATTTCGGGAAATTTGGAAAAAAAAAGCGATGCCCACCCCTTTAATTAAATAGACCCGCTAGAATTATCTCAAGAAAACTCTCCCAAGGTCGCCAGGGCCCCCCAGAGGGGGGCCGCATGCACCGGAAATATTGACAGACTCGCCTGACTTAAGGAATTTATCCGAACTGCGATGATGTGATCCGGCCTGATTCACACTAGGCAACGCCCGAGAGCCACAGAGATCAATCTTCTTTTACAAAGTTTGGCAGGACATCACGAGTTTATTTTTTCACTAATTTTTAGCTTGGAGACTGTACGACAACGACCATTTGTGACCTACATTTTCCACAAAGCCCGTCAAACGAAGTTTTTAAACAAAAAAGGGAAAAAAAATGAATTTTTTGTTTATTTATACCAGGGTTTTCTCTAATCCATTTTGGGGAAAAATTGAGATAATGCACAATTGTACTTCATTTAGAATTTTAAAAAAAAGGTTAGTTTGTCTTTGCACAAACTTCGTTTCTTTCATTTCGTTGATTATTTTTGGCAAAACAAACAGATGAGTTTTAGCCACAAAAGACGAGGGGGATATCGCCTATAGATTTTGGGTTTTGGCAGCCTTGGGGGAAAACCAAAAAACACGACCCTCGCACTAGCCCCCCGCACCTGCGTTGAAAATTTTTTTTTTTTTTGCTCTTTCAATACTTTTTTTTTAAAATGTCTTACCTTTCCTGTTTTTTTTACAAAAAAAAATGTTTCAAAAGACTTCTTTATTACCTCATAAATCGGGGTTTTTTACACTTCCTTCCCAGGGCCCGGGGTTCCCCCCATGAGGGCTACATAACGCCACTGTACAAAGAGTTCCCAAAGGTTGTGGGGCGCGATTTTTTCTCAAGATCGAAGGTTCGAGAAAAAAATTTGAGGAAGATTCTTGGATGAAGGCGCACATGAAGGAACTTGAGATAGCACAATTTGCACATTATTCCAGAGAAGGCAATATGGGGGCAGAAAAGTATATCGGTGGGTTTAAAACACGGGGTGGACTGTGACAGCGGTATCTGTGGTTGGATATGGGTCTACATTCTCCGGTTTGGGGGGGATTGCTTGAGCGAAATTCATTTTTCCAAAATGTATTTGGGAATACTTGAAAAAGAATGCTCCCCTTTAATGCCCCTTCAGAGGGGAGAGAGAGAGAGAGAGAGAGAGAGTTTAGAATGTTTAGATGGTCAGTCAAGGGCAAAATCAGGACACCTTTGGGGAGGGACGATAAGGCCTTTGGGGGGCCAACAAACCCGGCGCGTTTTATGCCAACGGGGTGGTGCCTTTTTTGGGGCGAAACAAAAAGAATTTGTCCTAACATTTCCTACGCGGGGCCTTTGGGCACGTGTGGGGAACTAATGATCCCAAAAGACACACCCAGCGGAATTCTTTACGGGACTGTGGATTCGGGGCAACAATTAATCCCTCCCATTTCGTCAACATGTTAGGTGTTGGCTTATGAGGGCGGGCCCCGACCTCTCTTTTTACCCTAGATAACAGTTAAGTCGCCAGGACAACTTTTTTTCTGTTTTCAGACGTGTGGGGGCGTTAATCTTAATTTTTACATTTATATTTTAGGAAAGTTTGAAGGGGCTATTGGAGAGTCTGTGTCATTTTTTGTCTTCATCTGTGTCATATTATGGCTTAAAGAAAAATTACAAGAACTACAAGGGGGGCTACCCAAAGTAGACCCATCTAGTGTTTTTTTACCGAGGGTTTGTCCGCTTGTCGTCGCCCGAAAAAAAAACCGCGTAGCGAAATTTTAAAACCCTCTATACTTGCAATACAAAGCATAAAACACGCGAAAAAGGTAATTAAACAGTCATGAATAAATACTGTGTTCTCTTCAGTGGCACATACAAATCAGTATAAAAGCTATAATTGTAATATATGGGGCCCGGCGACTTGACGCAGGTGGCGACTTTATGTTATTGGGGGGTTTTTCTGCAAGTGAAACAAGTGCCAATCAAAAGTTCAAAAAACCTCCCTCAGCCCTACCACGCCTATCTGTACGCCGCGGCGGCCCCGAGGCAGTGCAAATGTGAAACCTTTTTCGCACTCTGTTTAGTCCACCGACCATCACAATCAATAATTAACTCAACATGTCAAAAATTTTCTTTAAACGAGGGATTCACTTGTAAACCCATACAGACTAAAGGCAGCCCTGACAGCCTTTCAAAGACCGGACTTGACTGGGTTTCATGGATACAAAAATTAACCAGGGATCAGAGGTGCCGCATGAGTTTTCCCGGAAATTCCCCCCGGCGTCTGTGTGATGCTCCCCCTCCTTGAAAACCAAAAAAACTCCTACAGGTCTACGGCTCCTCGCGCTCTCACCGTAAAAGAAAAAGAAGGAGACTGCGGAAAATATCTTCAATTTTACCTGGGAGAAGTGAGCTTGGTGCCCCGCATGATGAGTTCAGTGACGTGTGTTCACCAGTGGCGATAAGACTGGTTGTTTGGCACCGTGTTCCTTGGGACTGAGAGGCGCGGGGCGAGCGGCTCCAACCCTCTTTCTCCAGCCCCCCACGCGCACTCTTATTTTTTTCAAGTCCGCTCTTTGACAGCCCCCACTTCATTCAAAGCGATATCTATCCGCGATATATAAATATATAAATATATATATATATATTAATATATAAAAAAACAAAAAAAACAACAAAAATCGGACTAAAAACAAAAAAAAAAAAAATAATAATAAATAAAAAAAAACCTAAAAAAAAAAAAAATTTTTCAAAAAGAAAAAAAATTTTTAAAAAAAAAATAAAAAAAAATATTATAATCATATAAATTATTAATAACAGAAAAAAATACGTTAAAAATAAAAATTTGGGGATAAATAAAATATAAATAATTTTAAAAAATAATATAAAAATATATAAAAATTATATATATATATATATATTATTCATATATAATATAATATAAAATCAAAAAATTTTATATAAAAATAAATTATATCAAAAATAATATATATATATATATATATATAATATATATTATATATATATTTATTAATATATAATATTATATATATTATTATATTAATATATTAAAATAAATATATATTATATAATATATAAAAATTATATATTATATATATATAATTTTTATATAATATATAAAATATATAAATATATATATATTATAAAATATAATATAATATATATATTAATTAAAATATAAAAATTAAATATATATTATTATATATATAATATTATAATATATTATAATTATATAATATATATAATATAATATATATAGAAAATTTTATATAGAATATATATATATATTATATATATATATATTTAAAATAATATATATATAAAATATATATATATATATTATATATATATTTTATATTATTAATATTATAAATTTTTAATATATTATTATAAAATATATATATATACTATATATATATAATATATAATATTATATAAAATTAATATATTATAATAATATATTAAAATATATAATTTTATATTATATATAATAGGGTATTATATATTTTTATATATAAATT
The DNA here is from genome assembly GCA_016584305.1 of Chionoecetes opilio. Taxonomy (NCBI): domain Eukaryota; kingdom Metazoa; phylum Arthropoda; class Malacostraca; order Decapoda; family Majidae; genus Chionoecetes; species Chionoecetes opilio. The sequence continues at coordinate 1,471 of JACEEZ010007077.1, read as the reverse complement.
ATAAAGAATTTTATATATATTTAAAAAGATATATATATATATATTAAAAATTTTTATATAATTTAAATTTTTAAATTATATATATAAATATATTTTTATATTATTTATATAATATATATTTTATATATTATTATATGATTAATATATTAATATATATATATATTTATATTTATTTATTTATATTTATTTTAAAGTATAAAATTTATATTTATTAAAATATATATATAATTCTAATTTTATTTTAATATTATTATATATTATATGATATATTATTTAAAAAGATATATTTTATGAATATCTTATTTATTTAAAATTATTTATATATATATATTTATATTATATATAATATATATATATATATATATATATATATATAAAATATATTATATATATATATTATATATATATTTTATTATATATATTATATATATATTAATAAAATATATTATATATATATATATATATATATATATATATTTATATTTATATATATATATATATATATATTATATATATATATTATATATATATATTATTATATACATATATATTATATATATATTTTAAAATTATTATATATATAGATTATTATTATATATATATTTATTATATTCTATATTAAATTTAAAATAAAATTATAAAATAGAAATATTATAATAATATATATATATATAATATAATATATAATATATATATTTATATATATATATATATAATCTTTTTTAATATTATATATATAAAATTATTATTTAATATAAGATATATATTTTATATAACTAAAATATATGATATATATAATATAATATATAGTATATATTATATATTATATATATTAAAATATTTATTTATATATAGTATATTATATATATAACTATATATTACATTGAATAATATTAATATCATATTATATATATATATATAATATTAAAATATAATATTTGGGAAAAGTATATAGTAGTATCAATATAGATATAATAGATATTATAAATAGTTTATTTATAGATATATAATTAGTATTAAATATATATACCTTTATAGATTAATATATATAATAATATAGATTAGATATATATTTTAATATTTAATATATATTATATAGTTAATTTATATATATAGATAAGACTAGATTATGATATTTGATTATAATATATAATATTATATATAATATAATATTATATATATCTATATATTATATATATATCGACGGATAGATTCGACATGAATAGAATGGAGGCTGTCAAAGACGGGACATTGAGAAAATTAGAGCAATGCGCAGTGGTGGCGGAGAAAGGAGGGAGGTTGGGCCGCTCGACCCGCGCTTTGTCAGTGCCAAGGAAGCACGGTGCCACACGACCAGTCTATCGCCACTGTGAACACACGTCACTGAAAAACCCCCCAAAATTTAGTTGCGCCCTTTTTTGTTAAAAACCAAGCTGCAATTTTTCCCCTCCCCGGTAAGTATGGGAAAATG
>JACEEZ010007076.1:0-14266 GCA_016584305.1 Chionoecetes opilio | reverse complement strand
GGGAAACCCCCCCCCGAAAAAAAAAAACCCCCCCCCCCCCCCCCCCCCCCCCCCCTTTTTAAAATTTTCGGAATGGAACCCCCCCCCCCGGGGCCCCCCCCAAAAAACCCTTTGGGGGTTTTTTTAAATTTATAAAAAAAAGGGAAAGGCAATGGGGGGGGGGGAAAGGACCCAATTGGGGGGGACGGGGGGTTTCAAAGGGCCCAAGGGGGGGGGAAAAAAAAAAAAACGGGGGTTAAAAGGGGAAAAAAAAAATACAAAAAAAAATTTTAAGAGCGAGCAATGCGGTTGGGAAAAAAGTGGGGCGGGCGGGGGGCAGCCTCCCGGGAGGGGTCCCCTACGGTCCCAGCGGGTGGGATGGGGTTGGAGGTTGTAGAAAAGGTAACCAGGCACCGGGGGAATTGGTGTTGGACAAATGGGTTCCAAAAACCCACTGGGAGGAAAAATGAATTCTCCTTTACCTTTATTGTCTTAAGTATTTACTCATTAACAGCAGGGTTTTCCTCGGGGCCTGTGCCTTTCCCCAACACAGTGCCTCATGCTCCCAAAGCCCCGACTGTTGTTTAAATTCCCCTACTGTTATTTCCTTTTTGGGAATTCTGTTTTTCTATAAAAAAAAATAACATACACTTTTTATTATTTCATCTTGGGGGCTTTTTTTTTTCAACTTCCCCAAAAACTCCTTCATTAATAAAAATGTTAAAGTCTTTCTAAATAAAACTTTTTTTTCTCGTGACTTCTGGCATTTTCCAAAATATCTCTATAGCTTTTTTACTTCTTTTTTTTTCCCTCCTATGCTTCACCCAGATTGCTCCACAGCTGTCCTTTATCTATTTCCCAAACTGATCTTTGCTCAAACCCTTGCTAAAAATTTCCACTCTGGTTGAAAGGGGGTTGACTTTCTTCTTCCCCCCCATTATTTTTCCCCTTTAATTTAAACCTTCGAAATGTGTTTTTTTTTCGCCCTTTCTGGCCTAGATCCTCGGAAGGTTACGGGCTTTTCGGATCCCCCCTATTTTCCCCCAAAACTGTGCTTCTGTGCTTTGGGACCCTCCTGGTCAAAATTTTTCCGCCTTTGCTAATTTCTTCCACCTTTCCTTCCTTGCTGAAAGTTTGCGACCTTCAATTGTTTCTAAAAGGGTGACGTTTTAATCCTTCAAACACCGTCTATACTTTTTTTTTTCTCCTCCTTTCTAAGCAATTTCCTTTAAAAGGGTTTTTAAAAATCTTTTGTCAATCTTAAATTACGTTAGAAGGTTTCCGTAAAGGGGGGAATGGGGATCATAGCTTTAAATGAATTTGGTATTTAGGGGGCGTGAAACTTTTCGTCCCGCTTAAAACTTTTTAAATCTGGCAAAAGCCTTATTTCACTTACCCTCTTCGTTTCACCTTTTTTTCACTCTTTCCTTTCAAACCGTTTTTATTTGCAGCTACTGTAGAAGGACATTGTTCTTCCTTCTAAATCATCATAGGGTGTTCCTCCGGGGGTTCTGTCCTATCACCCACTCTTTTCTATTATTCATTAATGATCTTCTAGTCAAACTAAAAGGGCCTACCCTCCTACGCGATGATTCTCCCCTGCTTTTTTCAACGTTTTTTATTAGACGTCCAGCTCAACAGGACTAAAATGTTTTTGGGGGGGGAGAGCCACGGGGCCCCAACCCCCAAAAAAACCCCTATTTATTTTAAATTTTTGTTTGGGGGGCAAAGAAAACCCTTGTTTTTTTTTAAAATGCTAAAAAAACCAAATTTTCTTCACCTATTACTCGCAAAACCTACCTGAAACTATCCCCTCTTTTTCAATGAACTCAACTATCCCCTTCTAAAATAACATTTAACATAGACTACTGTAAATCTGGACTGCGCACGGAATATCGGCCTGTTTCCCAAAAGGGCCCCTTAAGTCGGAGGGCCGCTCGGATTCATAATATATTATACGGGATATATAGCGGTTTATCATATATAAAATTCGTAATTTTCGTAAATGTTTGTTCAAAATTTTATCAAAAAAAAAAACAGAAAAAACCGCTAAAGAAATGCAATTTTTACGAGACTCTAAGAAAATAATGACTTAAATTTTCACTCTTAAAAATTCAACTCTTCCCATTTAAAACTTTGCGAGTCAATTTTTATCATGAAGGGGTTAAATAGAAGCGCAATTTTATTAGCTTTCTTGATGATTTTTTAAGGTGTTACCCCCCACACTTCTTCTACTTCAAGTGTTGTCCTTTTTTTTTTTATAACCAGCGTATAGAGGTTGTTTTTCATGACAGCCATATTCATTGGACCGTGTGATATTTTTTGTGTCAATCACTTTCCCTTCCGTTTTTGGGCAGTTATTCAGCCAATCAGAAGTCATTTTCCTCCCCCTCATTTCCCCCAATCAGTTCCTTGTCGGCGGATTTCGGGCACGCCTTCATTCCGGGCCCCCGTCATTCATTTAAATCCTGCAATGGTTTTATCCCCTTTTCCTTTTTGTAAACCCACACAATGCCCACCTCGCCTCCCCCTCGTCCCTTCCCCCCACTCCCTTTTTTTTCCCCTCCCCCAGCCCCTTTTTCCCCCCTTCCCCTTCCCCTTCTTCCCTCCCCTTTAGCCCCCCCCCTTCCTTCCCCCCCTCCCAGCCCTTTTCCCCCCTTTCCTCCTCCCGCCCCTTTCCCCCCCTTCCCCTACCCCTTTCCTTCCCTCCCTTTAGCCCCCTTCCCTTCCTTCCCTCCCCTCCCACCCCTTCCCTCCTTTTCCTCCCCCCAGCCCTTCCCTCCCTCCCCCTCCCCTTCCTTCCTTCCCTTCCCCCTCCCCCCCTCCCCCTTCCTTCCTTCCCTCCCCCCCCTCCCCCCCCCCCCTTCCCCCCCTTCCCCCCTCCCCGCCTTTCCTTCCTCCCCGCCCTACCTTTTTCCTCCCCCCTCCCCCCTTCCTTTCCTTTTCCCTCCCCTCCCAGCCTTCCTTCCTTCCCCCTCCCCGCCCTTCCTTCCCTCCCCTCCCCGCCCTGCCCTCCCCTTTCCCCCTCCCCTTTTCCCTTTCCCCCCCCCCCCCCCTTTCCTTCCCTCCCACCCTCCCCGCCCTTCCCCCCCCCCCCGCAGCCCTGCCCTCCCTCCTCCTCCCCTTCCTTCCTTCCTCCCCCCCTCCCCGCCCTTCCTCACCCTCCCGCTCTTCCTCTTTCCTCCCTCACCCCTCCCCGCCCCTTCTTCCATCCCCTTCCAGCCTTCCCTCCCTTCACCCTCCCCTTCCTTCCTTCCCTCCGACCTCCCTCTGTCGGGCAGCCCCCTCCCCTTTCTCCATCCCTTCCCCCCTCCCCCACTGTTTTTTCCCCTCCCCCGCCCTCTGCCGGCACCGCACCCACTCGGCAGGGAATCACATCTGCCTTCCCTCGCAGCACATTCCAGGCCGGAGCTGAACGTGACAAGCAATAATCGACAACATGATCAATGCACAACTTCCATTTTATGATAGTTTTTGTTTTGTTTTAATCTACACACGAGTTTGCACTACACAGGAGTGATATGAAGGGGGGCAAAGGGAAGCTATGATGTATGTGTGCTGTGTGTGTGGGTATGTGTGTGTGTGTGTGTAAAAATATCGATTTTTTTTTTTATTTTTTTTTTTATCGTTTTATTCCTGTGTATGTGTGTTGCGCGCGTCTGATTTGTCACTTACTATAACCCGCTGAGTCACCCCACGACCACCAGCCTCCTGAAATGACACAGGCCGTTCTTGCACACGCACATAACCACACAAGCACACACAGGACACGCACACACCACACACACACACCACACACACACACACACAAAACTCAGACACACAAACACATACACATATAACACACACACACACACGCACCACCACACGACATTTCCTGCGTCATCGTATACCCGAGGCTGTGCGTCCCAAAGTTAAGAGGAAATGTTTGAAGAATGTTTCGTCCTGTTATTTCGATATAAAGCGTCGCGGTACAGGCTGCAAAATTGATGGTGAATATAACATACAGTTTAGCCATGCAGGGTTATATAACAGGAATGTCAGCTTGCCACAAAACGTTTTACACCTCAGTTTATTGATGTGTTACAGTCCTTTAAAGGGAAAAAAAGTTTCAAAACAAAAGACCGGGAGACGCAATGGAGACATGTGCATCAGTTTTTGTTGTTGATGTTTTTGGGGAGTGTCCCATGTTGGAAGGAAAGTATTGTTTGCTTCCACACACACTGCATGTAAACATAACTTTCCGGGGTAATACTGGGCTCTTATACTTTTCCTAACTTATACTTTTATATATTATATATTTATCTCCTCCATTACTCCAGTTAGAAGAACCTGATTGCCTGAGCATAATAATAATAATAATATTATTATTATTTTATCTCAACCGAAGGCATACAAGAAAAAAAAAACATCATAATATATGGACGAGGAATGAAACTTTTTAAGTACAAAGGCAACATAAATTGATAATAACTAATCCTCTAATAATTACATATAATAATAATAATAATAAATAATAATAATAATAATAATAATAATAATTTTAATATTTCCCGGAGGCACACAGGCCAAAAACACAATAAGACAAAGAGTTGCATAAGAATATATAGGAATGAAAATATATAATGCTCACGAATAAAGTTATGAAAATATTTTTTGTTCCCCTACAGTGTATACGTCAAGGAAGGATAAATATGTAAATTGGTCCTCCCAAAATTCATCCGTGTCACAAACTTTATGCAACTTTCTGAAAATTCTGGACGGGATATTTTCTTGGCGTGTGGAGGCGGCGTGACCACCAGGCGGGAGGCAGGGCGATGGGCTTGGTATAAGCTTGAGGGCGACCGTGGGACGTCGGTATAGCTGAGGGCGTGGGCGTGGGTATAGTCGTGAGGGCGTGGATGGCTGAGGGCGTGGGCGGCGGTTGGTGTCTGACTGTGTTGTTGTATAACTGAGATAATTTATTTTATTTTATGACTATTATTAATGCCGGTATCTAATTTTATATAAAAAATTTCATTTTATTAACATTACTGGTGAGGCATTAACCTCTTCCAACGCCCAGAGCTTTCCTTTGCTAAAAGAAATTGTATGTCATTGTCGAGCCACAAAATGACGAAAAGTAACTACAATATACCAAATTTAGTTAAGGGGACAAGGATATAAACAGGTCATATCTATAAATTATTACTTATAGTCACTAAAAATTAAGATAAGGTAGCACAAAATTAACAATGGAAAATACGTTCTGGGTCGCAAGGCGTAATACTTAAATGTCATGATTTATCTTTGCCTGTTCTTTTTAATGGCTGATATTACTTGTATAAAAAAAATTTTCATAACATTACTCGTGAGGCATTAATTACTATATTTCATTAATATTCTTTGCTTGTTCCTTATCCTTGTTAAAGAAAACAACAAAGACGGAAGAGGGATGTATTAAACACACGAGAGTCGCAACATGCGCAGTCTGCCGAAATTTACTGGAGCCTGGCGTCATTAATTCTGTGAGGTGAGTGTGCGCAGCGGACTTCTCCGGGCTGTGGCGGGTGGCATAATTCCCGTTCTCGATGCCAGTATTGTGAGTGTTCCCAGTAAAGACGCTGGATGTAGTCTCCGAAAAACCTAACCATAGGACTAATCTGAAAATACCCTCATTGTGATTCCCACGCAAAGTTACCGTGAGGTTTTTTTTGGGGAATGGAATACCTTACCTACACTATCAGTAACCTTAACGTAAACTAACCTGGACGTGTCAAGAGGTAAGCGCCACATACTTTCCAAGAAAACGGAATATGCTGGCGGGTTTAGGCTGCAGGTAGGCGGGGGGGTAATGAGGCACGCCATTCAGGGACTTTACCGGCGGTGCTGCCTGATGAACTCTGCACGCTTTCATCTCCCGAGGTTTTTATTCTCTAAATGCTTGGCATTAGCGAGATTTTAAACACGGATATTTCTCATGGGTCAGATTTACAGTGGGCAGGAGTAGCAAAATGCATAATTAAGTACGAGAGATACGCCCTTACACAGGCTGATTCAGTGGCGTAACGCATGCGAGTGGCGGTGTGGAGGCTCTGAAATGTACTCACCGCTGGACTGTGGACTGTTAGTGACTGTGTTAGGGAAACTCTCCAACTATCAATAGCCACCTCGGAAGCAGGTAACAAATATTTATATTTGTGCACGAAAAATTTGCTGCCCATAATAACCACAACAAGGCACAAAACCTACACCACACGGCCTCACTATCCACTAGCCACCTTGGAAGAAAACGTAACAATATTAATAAAGCTACAAAAATAGGATCATAATGAAGACATACAAGCACAGGACCCATACCACTACGGCTCTCACCCTATCACTAAGACCACCATGGGGGGAAATGGTGAGCAAATGAAGACAACAAAGCAACAGACCATACACACGGCTCTCCCCATCAATAGCCACATTGGGGGGAAGGATGGCTGATCATAAGGAAGACAAACAAGCACACACCATACACTACGGCTTCCACTATACTAGCCACATGGGGGGAAATGGTTGACTAATGAGAGGAACAAGCACAGACCATACACACGGCTCTCACTATCACTAGCCACATTGGGGGGAAATGGTGATCATAATGAAGACAACAAGCACAGACCATAGAGCAGAAGGGTCAGTAAGATATCTGGCGCGGCTGTAGCCAGGCCTTGCTGATGCAGTGAGGCCCATTGTGAGGCGCCGAGCAGCAAGTGTGGACAACTGGACAACCCTAATAGGTGTCATGTTGTAAGGTGTGCTCAGGGGGTAAGTGATTTCCCTGGCGTCATTGCAGTTCGTGTGACTGCCATGAGAATAGCTGTTGCTGTGACTATGATATGTAGGTCTGGTAGGCGTGTTTTGGTGGTGAGGTGGTGGTGGGTGGATCGGGGGAGTATAACACAAAATGTCACTATGGAACCCCTCCTTCAAGGCAAATATTGTGTCGTGTGTGGGTAAGTTTTGGTATATTGAGGTATAATCTGTATGTAGGCTTACGTGCAAATTTTATAGAGTTTGATAATGTAAAGCAAGAAGCGCACTCTCCTCGGGGCACCAGCGGCAAATCGTAGTGAAAAGAAAAGAAATTATTTAGATTTTTTCCTGGTTGCCATCCGCCACTGCTGCTGAAGGGGCTTACCCTCACTGTGGGACTCAATCGCTGGGACGAAAGAAGCACCGTGGCAGGGCGTCCGTGCAGCCCCAAGCTGCGTGGCGGTGAGTGCAGGCAGCCACCGATGAACTTCCTGCCGACGCCCCTGAGGCAGGGTGCGGCCCCCTGGCGCCTCGCCCCTGCCGCCCACACCAAATCGCGCCTCCCTCCTCCAAAGTGCAAGAACCTCAGCCACGAAAATGAAAGCGTACAGGTACTGCTCCACGAAGCCCTGACGCCACAAGACGCCGGTCACCGTGGTGGCGGGGCACCAACACGGTGAAGGGCGGCGGTGGCGTTTGGCAGGGACTCTCCTTCCGAAAGAGTTACCTCGAGGGGCCGCAGGTACCACGGGACTTATAGAAGGCCGGGCCAGGACCCGCCTTTCCAGGCTCACCCCAGCGTCCCGAGTGTCCTTGGCGGCGTGGTTGGTTACACTCCGCCTGTGTCCACTTACTGCTTGCCCTTCACGGCCATGGAGAGTAAGTATAAATACTTAGTAAATATGTATACGCGGCTTGGATTTTGTTGTCTATCATGCTCTGTTTATTATCTATTCACTTTTATAATATTCATCTACTCTAGAGAACAGTGAATTGTGTGGAAATAGAAACCACTGGAATTCATTATCTAGGGACTGCTATATTTTCCTCAATGAAGAAAATAAAACTTGAGACGAGAGAGAGAGAGAAGACGAGAAGTCGAGATGAGATTAGATGAGAGAGGAGAGACGAGACGATGAGATGAATGAGAGAAGAGAGAGAGAGATTGGAGAGAGACGACGAGAAAAAAAAAAAACGTTGTCCTCTACATCTCTCTCATCCTCGGCCCTTGAAAATTCGCGTTCCCACACGGAGCCGTGGATCTGTTAGCTCCTGTGACGAGCAATTTATTCATTAACGGAGACATTAGATGCATATAATGAATGTAATTAAGGTCTCCACCAATGTAAATATGAACACCACGTGGCGTGGGGAAGGAAGGTTTGAGAGCAGGAGAGGGAGAAAGAAAGGATAATCACATGAGATAATAATGATGAACGAGACGCACAAGTAATAAGGACAAAGACGATAAATCCGATATTTAGAAGTGTGCTACTAAGGATTTATTGAGAGAGAGGAGAAAAAGAACGAGAGAGCCTAATCCCCTCTTCCTTCCCTCTCTTCCAGATTTTTTTTTTTTGTTTTTTTTTTCCCCTCACCCCTCTCCATCACCCTCGCGGCAGCAGACCCGCTGCTCCCCTCGGCTTATTAGAAAGCCTCCCCTCAAAACCATTCAGCGCTACGGTGGTGGGTGGTGTTGGTGTAAAAAAGGTTGAGGTAACGGTACAAGGGGGATAATCCGTTACAAATCCTTCAATGGGATTTCCGAGGGACTTGTAGATGGTAGGGAAGAGAAGGGAGGGGGCGCAAGCAGAAGTCTCCCCGGAGGGCAGGAAAGGGTTTATTGAGAGAGGAGGTGATGGAGAGAGAGTTGACACGAGAGCCGATGGGAGATGTTTGGGCTGAGGATAGCCGAGACGGATGAGAGAGGGACGAGATGATGGAGTGAGGAAGAAGAGATTGGAGAGAGATGTGAATCCGCGAGGAGAGAAGATGAGAGGAGAGGAGAGAAGAAAGAGATGAGAGAGAGGAGAGAGGACTGAGATGAGGAGAGAGATTGGTGAGAGAGAGGAGAGGAGAGGCTGAGACGAGAGAGTGGAGAGAGAGAGAGAGAGAGGAGAGAGAGATGGAGAGAGAAGAGATGAGAGGGACGCTTGAGCCTAGAGAGACGAGAGACGAGAGTGGACAGTCCAAAGTTCAGGCAGGACATATAGCCAAAAATTTTCTCCGTTTGAAGAGATGGACAAAAACCAGAGAGATGACTGAGATAGAGACCTGAAGATTGAGGACGGAGGAGAGAGCGAGGAAAGAGAGAGAGAGGACGAGACGGGAGAGATGAGAGAGAGAGAGATCGAGAGAATGGTGTAAAGAGTTAGTGGGATACGAACGAACAAGTCAAAATGAACGAGTGGATTTTCCGTTTTAGCACTTATCAGTTACCTACAGCCTCTCGCTCTCTCCTCTCTCTCATCTCTCTCTCTCTCTCTCTCCTCTCTCATCTCTCTCTCTCTCTCTCTCTCTCTCTCTCTCGCTCTCTGCTCTCTCTCTCTCTCCTCAGCCTTTCGTTATCGATTGCTGGTTGGGATTTATCTGTGTATGTTGGTTGATGTTGTTCTTATCAATTTATTATCATCTTTATTATTAAGTAATAATAAAATTAATAAATAATGATAGTTAATCAGGTTAACAATATTGGAACTATGGAAAAAGTTATTTTCAAGTACTTCTATTAAGTATACTGTACTGTACATACCAATAACTATACTTTTACTACTACTGCTAGTCATCTCCTACTATTATTTACTAACTGAGCTGTTACTACTACTACTAACTACTCACTTACTTCTACTAACTACTAATAATATTACTAGCCTCTACTTACTACAAACCGGATCTACTTTTTTTATCAGTGTAGCAGCAATCGTTCAGTGTCGTTTTTGCTATCAGAAACATTATAGGTCTATTTTACTGCAGAAAATACCCATCACCAACACCTTATCTTCTCCATGTGGACGATAGATAGAGAGAGAGACGGAGAGAGAGGGGAGGTAAATAGTACAGTAGATTAGTACAGACAGGACAGCAGACAGAAACAGCCAGACAGAAGATAGAGAGAGAGGAAGTAAAAATGATGTGTTAGATAGGACGAGGAGAGATTTTGAGAGAGAGAGACGAGAGAAATCATTGCGAGAGGGACGAAGAATGAATGGAGAATTAGAGAGCGCGGACGAGATACGGGAGACTCAAACGACACCACCGCGAGAGAGAAGAACAGATGATGAGATGAGAAGAGAGGAGAAGGAGACAGACGACCCCTGCGTGAGTGTGGTGCGGTAAGTAGAATACAGTGAGAGGACTGTTCCAGGAATAAGTGTCACCTGTGCCTTCGCATAGTGTTTAGGTCACCTGCGGGTCAGTCAATTAAAGTAGGACAGAGAAGGGGAAGCGCCGTGATTAGGTATTAGTGGAAGTGAGGTGTGTGTGGTGTGTGTGTGGCCATTGAGAGAGAAGTGTGCTGGAAAATGAGGGAGAGGCCGGGAAGGTTGTAATGGTTTACTCAGGTATTGTCCAACTAACTCCTCCTCCTCTCTCTCATCTTTCCTCCTCCTCCTCCTCCTCCTCCCTCCTCCCTCCTCATCTCCTCCTACCTCCTCCTCCTCCCTCCTCCTCCTTCTCTGCCCAATCCTCATCTCCCTCCTCCTCTCCGACCCTTAAACCTTCTTTCCCTTCAGTCACGTTTTCTCCCCTGGCGCACCAAAAAACACCTTAAAAATCTATCCAATGTTTGCATCTCAACGAGATGGATCAAGATCATTCGTGACTGAGGAGAGAGAGAGAGAGAGAGGAGAGAGAGAGAGATGAGAGAGAGAGAGACGGAGATGAGAGAGAGAGAGAGAGGAGAGAGGAGAGAGAGAGAGACAGAGACGATGAGAGAGAGAGGAGAAGAGAGAGCTCCCTATATTTTGTGTGGAGGGAGAGGAGAGAGACGAGAGAGAGAGGAATGTAAAGATGACAGGAGTCGTATCAAGACTACTAACAACAACAAAACAACTATAGTAAACGCAATAACTACTTTTTCTTCCCTTGCTATATACTAATACTACTACTATTCAATACTATCTACTAATACTTAATATACTACTACTATACCTTCTTACTTATACTACTACACTTATAAGTATACTAACGACTAACTACTCTTAGTAAAACCCACATCAAAATAACTACTACTAAACAATCAATAACTACTACGACTACTACTAACTCCACAGAAACTACTACTTACATAACCTCGCCTCTAGCCTGTGTACAAAATTTCCCCCTCGTCACAAGAAAACAAATATGATCACAGTACTTGTTCCATCGATCAAACGGACCTCACATGAAATAATTTTTACGGAGATCAGGTGATGCAACGTTGACCGTTAGTTTTAAAACCATTATTTCTTTGTTGTCGTTGAGTGAAAGCTAGAATAGGTTCTCTTGATTAATGAATCAAATCCTTTTAGGATATTAAAGGTTTCTTATCAATAGGTTTCTTGATTAATGACATCAAAATCTTTTGTATATTAAAAGTTTTATCAAGTACCCACGGATATACGATCCGTTAAGGAAAACATATTAAGTTTCCGCAGTCTCTCTGTCATAAGATCTAATTTCGCAGCGATGGATTGTTTGGTTGCTCTTCTTTGCATCGATTCCAATTTTGCATGGTTCTTCTTAAGAAACCGTGGCGACCAGAATTGAACGGCATAGTCCAAGTGCGGCACTAAACAAGGACGTTGTATAATTGTGTCATTACTTTCGGAGTTTTGTGTTCAAAGATGTTAGTTTAATAAAGCCGCAACATCATATTCTCCTTTTAGTGGCAGCCTAGGCAATGCGGAATGGTTTTTTAGATCATTACTGATGATGACACCTAAATCCTTTTCCTGCTGTACTTCAGTAACGAGGAGGGAGGAGGAGTAAGCGGCTCGTCGGCGGGGTATTGCATTTTGCAGGGAATGGAAATGTAACTGCAGGAGGCGACGTGACAGTGTTGGACGCTACATGGCACTTCATCTGGCAGGGCGGCGGGGGGGCGGTGGGGGGCCGAGAAAAAATGGAAAATTTGTCCTTTTTTTTAACTCGGTCCACCTTAAAAAAAATTTATAGCCAAAAAAAGGTAAATGAACCACCTTCATGCCCATATCTTTCCTTGTTGCTATAAAAAAAAATTGGTCTGTTGATGCCATTAAAACTGTAGGGGGGGGAGCCCCGTGATTAGGTATTAGGGGAAGTGTGTGTGTGTTGGTTTTGTTGTGGCCATGGAGAGAGAAGTGTGTGGAAAATGAGGGAGTGGCCCGGAAGGTTGTCATGGTTACTCAGGTATTGTCCACTTACCTCCTCCTCCCTCCTCCTCCTCCTCCTCCTCTTCCTCCTCCTCCTCCTCCTCCTCCCCCTCCTCCTCCTTGGTTAGGCCGCACTTGGAATATGCCGTTCAATTCTGGTCGCCCTGTTTCGTAAAAGATCAAGCAAATTGGAATCAGTGCAAGAAGAGCAACCAAACAAATTCCATCTCTGCGAAATTCATCTTATGAAGAGAGGACTGCGGAAACTTAATATGTTTTCCTTAAAGGATCGTAGAATCCGTGGGGACTTGATAGAAACCTTTTTAAGATCCTAAAAGGTTTTGATGTCATTAATCAAGAGGACCTTTTCGAGCTTTCAACTCAAGTGACAACAAGAAATAATGGTTAAAACTAAACGGTCAACGTTGCATCACCGACTCCGTAAAAATATTTCAATGTTAGAGTCGTTGATCGATGGAACAAGTTACCAGCAAATGTTGTCGGAGCCAACCAATAACTACATTCAAAAACAGACTTGACGCGCACTGTAAAGTAAAGGGTATTGATAGTGCGAATTCGTATCTAGTCCCCCGTATGGATTAGTTGTAGTGGTAGTGGTAGTTTAGTTAGTATTTTTCATATCCTATCAGTCTGCACTATGAAACTTCCATGTTCCTATCCTTTTAGGGACATGGTATCATTTTCCAACTTTTTTCTTACAAGTAGTTGATAGTTATAGTATGTAGTTCAGCAGATACCCTCGCTATGGACCAATAGGTCCTGGTGTCTGTTACCCTATGTAATCCTATTTAAAAATCTCCTCCTCCTCCTCCTCCTCCTCCTCCTCCTCCTCCTCCTCCTCCTTCCTCCTCCCCTCCTCCTCCTCCTCCTCCTCCTCCTCCTCCTCCGACCCTTAACCTTCCTCTTCCCTTCCTCACTTTTTCTCACCCTGGCACCAAAAAACACCTTAAAAATCTATCAATGTTTTGCATCTCAACGAGATGGATCAAGATAATTCGTGATGAGAGAGAGAGAGAGAGAGAGAGAGAGAGAGAGAGAGAGAGAGAGAGAGAGAGGGAGAAGAGAGAGAGAAGAGAGAGAGAGAGAGAGAGAGAGAGAGAATGTAAAGATGACAGGAGTCGTATCAAGACTACTAACAACAACAACAACTATAGTAACGCAATAACTACTTTTTCTTCCCTTGCTATATACTACTACTACTACTACTACTACTACTACTACTACTACACTACTACTACTACTACTACTCTTAGTACAACCACATCAATAACTACTACTACAACCACATCAATAACTACTACTACTACTACTACTACCACAGCAACTACTACTTACATAACCTCGCCTCTAGCCTGTTGTACAAATATTTCCCCTCGTCACCAAGAAAACAATGATCACAGTAACTTGTTCCATCGATCAACGACTCGCACATTGAAATAATTTTTACGGAGATCAGTGATGCAACGTTGACCGTTTAGTTTTAAACCATTATTTCTTGTTGTCGCTTGAGTTGAAAGCTCGAATAGGTTCTCTTGATTAATGACATCAAATCCTTTTAGGATATTAAAGGTTTCTATTAAGTCCCTACGGATTCTACGATCCTTTAAGGAAAACATATTAAGTTTCCGCAGTCTCTCTTCATAAGATTAATTTCGCAGCGATGGAATTTGTTTGGTTGCTCTTCTTTGCACTGATTCCAATTTTGCTTGGTCTTTTACAAAACAGGGCGACCAGAATTGAACGGCATATTCCAAGTGCGGCCTAACCAAGGACGTGTATAATTGTGTCATTACTTTCGGAGTTTTGTGTTCAAAGCTGCGTTTAATAAAGCCCAACATCATATTCGCCTTTTTACTGGCAGCTAGGCAATGCGGACTGGTTTTTAGATCATTACTGATGATGACACCTAAATCCTTTTCCTGCTGTACTTCAGTTAACGAGGAGGAGGAGGAGGAAGGGCTCGTCGGCGGGTCTTTTCATTTTGCAGGGAATGGAAATGTAACTGCAGGAGGCGACGTGAAGTGTTGACGCTCATGGCACTTCCTTGCAGGGGCGGCGGGGGGGGGGGAGAAGAAAAAGGAAAATTTGTCCTTTTTAACTGGTCCACACTTAAAAATAGCAAAAAAGGTAATTTAACCCCTTCATGCCAGATTTCTTTG
>JACEEZ010007075.1:20000-47173 GCA_016584305.1 Chionoecetes opilio | reverse complement strand
GTGAAAGGTAAACAAATTACTACGAGCCAGAATTAGCCGTGGCTTCCAAAGGTTTGCTTATTATCATGACTAATTTCATTATTATATATATTATATGGTTGTGAAGTGCAGTTCTATACACTGTGTCACTATTTAGGTCAGTGTAGTACTGCGTGTCACCTTAGATAAGGGTGATTTAGGGTGCTGAGGTGACAGGGAGACGTAGCAGCGGCCACGCCATAACACTAATAGTCACTATTTTAAACAATACACACCTTCTACCACTAAATCACTAGCAACACAGGCTCCTTCCTTTAATATTATATCTTAATATGTGAACATCAAAACTCCTTAAAACCCAAGCATTCCAAAATAAAATGAGAAAATAATACAATTATGTTGAGTTGACAACTCGAGCGGTGATAAGCGGTCTAATATGCAAAAAAAAAAAAAAAAAAAAAGTCACGCAAATGGAGTCCATTATATCCGAAGTCCGTTACATCGAGGTCCGTTATATCGAGGTTTGACTGTACAACTGTAATGCCCATTATTCGGAAGAGATAGGATGGGAATTCCTATCATACAATTCCCGGGTTATGTCCGTAAGCAATTCAATCTTTTCGTTTCTCGTGAAATTTATCTTCTTTCTTCCTATCTCCCATTTCTATCTTCCTTCCTTCCCTCACTCCCTCCCCCCATACACTCCGAGTACGAGTCAAAATTCGTGGGACACTTATTTCGCGATCATTGATAACTAGTGGATTCAAAGCTTTTCATCCTTCCCTCACCCTCCTATCAGATCAAGGAACACTCTTAGATTCTTAATGTCCTTCAAAATAGTCACCATAGTGAAAGATCACGTTCATACATGGATGGGTTAGTCGAGTTATTCGCTAAATTGAAAGTCTACCAAATTTCTATTCAGACTCCCATACCTCGTCGCTCTAAAAAACGCGTTCGTTGGCTTGAACGAAAGGAAATAACACTTTCCCCGGATATTAGTGTAAAAATTTTAATTCTTCTATATCAAAGTTAAAGAACTGTATAATAGGCAGCCATTTCATATGTATACTTGTTGCATTAGTTAATTAGTCATTCATGGTCTGATAATCCCTTCAGGAGAGGCCAAGTTCATAGAATCCGAACATTCCCCTTTTTCCCGCTAAGGCCAACTTTGCCTTAGTCACCCCGAGGGAGCCAGTCGTCTCTCCACTTCACTGTAGGTAAGACCTCGGTACCTCGCTCCTATTCCCCCCCTTCCTTGTTATATTATATCTATCTATTTTTCTCTATATATATAGGTACAGTTGTTCAGTTTCACTAACGCATAGGAGGCCTGCCCCATCCTTATAAGTGTTATTAACAGAGTCGTCTCTCCACTTCACTGTAGGCTTCGACGGGAGTCTCTCCTCCATCCCTCTCCAGACTCAGACGGACGTCTCAGTCTGACAAAAAAACCCGTCACATGGTTTTTTAAGTGAAACGCAAACAACATTCTTACTCTCTTAAATTCCCCCCTTATATTTTCCATGTATAACTATAAGTATTCAGCGGTATGTTACATAAGTAAATGATAATTCATTAATAGGATTCAGTGAGGAAGGTTATGCTCATAAGAGCTTTCCTTTATCAGATGGGGAGAGTCTTCCTTTATAGATGGGAAGAGCTTTCCTGTATCAGAGTGTAGAGTTTTCCTGTATCAGAGTGGTAAAGTTTTTCCTGTATCAGATTGGAGAGCTTTCCTGTGTCAGGGTGGAGAGCTTTCTTGTATCAGATTGGAGCGCTTTCCTGTGTCAGGGTGGAGAGCTTTCTTGTGTTGGATTAGAGCTTATATGTGTGTCTGAGATCTCAAACCAGAGACATAATACTTCAGGATGATAAATAGGATGATTTTTTCAAATAGAGTTCTTGTGTCATTTAGTAGAAACCCCAGGTGATTATTTCTGTGTTAGGACAGTAATTCCCACACTTCCAAAAGAGTTTCAGCCTTACTCGGTGTAATTCTAAGTATCAACCACGACTACTAAATAAAATCATATATATATCTATTCAAACGTGCCAGGAAGTAAAACCATAGAACTACTTGCCTGAGCTGGTGGCAGCATTTCCCCTTACTCCTTAACTCCTACCCCTACCCCTTTCCCTTAAGTTCATTCCCATTTCAGTACTCTCCGCAGCGAGAAGTGTTCGTGCTATAATTAAATAGTGAAGTCATAAGACAAATTTCAATTCTCAATTCAGTTTGTAATCAATGTAAAATCCTAACCAATTAATATCATTCAATAACAAAGGTACCAGTAACAACAACCTTAGAAAAATCAGGCACCACACAACGTTGCTACAACGATAACACAACGTGGGGGACAACCACGGGGAGGCGGTGGCTGAGTGGTTAGCGTCTTGGAGTGGTGAACTCAATGTCCCAATTTGTATCCTCCCGGGGGGCAACTCTTTCAAGAGCCTGGTAAGGGAGCAGAAAGTCCTGAATTCAAGTCCCACCAAGGAGCAACTGTCAAATCCATCGTCGAGTGGCTGAAAAAAACCCGCATGCAGCTATATACTTGTCCTTCGACTGCGAGTGCGACGGAGGAACTCCAGGGGATGCATGAGCCTGACTTGAAGATCCAAACATCACAGAAAACAGAATCTTCACCTAAGACCACAGGCGTCACTATAAAAATCCAGCCTGCGCCATTAACGGACGAGAGGACTGACATCACAACTCTCCATAAGCCTACAGGCGCTATAAGCTCCTACGTAAAAAACAAAACATGCTAACAACGTGGATGTGTTTGCTGGGTTGGGGCCCCTAGTATTAAGCCCATCCAGGTAGTTTTTAACCCAACTCTTCTATAAGAGGGGGCTTAGTACTGAAGCCATTCGCCTGGAAAATATGGCCGGCGAACAATTTAAACCGAACGTTAGACGCCGAAAATGGTATAAGGTGATCCCATCACTGAAGGTGGTGACATCACGACTCTCATCATCTAGTAAGATCTGGAAGTATGCTTCTTGCATGTCGAGTGTGACATAATATTGATAACCGGCAGCTTGTTCAACTAGTTCCTCTAACCTTGGTAGAGAGTAGATGGCTGTGGCGAGGTGTTTATTGACGTGTCTGTAGTCCAAGCACATTCTCTTACTACCATCTGGATATTGACTAAGACAATTGGGGACAACCACGCTGCAGTGGACCGTTCTATGATGTTTCGGTCTTCCATGTCTTGAAGCATGTTTGAAATTAACTCCTTCGCTTGTTCTGGGTAGCGGTATGTGAGTCCTCGGCTGGGTATAGGGTCAGCCACTTTAATGTGAACCGGGGACCACTGATAAATCCTAGTTCATTCTCGTCTAAGATGGAAAGAGGGTCATGTTCGAGGATTAGCTACCTGTTTCAGTTCTGTTTGTTCCGAACTAGTGAGGTGTTGCCACCCTTGATGCTTGATTAATTATTTTAACTTTTGGATTC
Organism: Chionoecetes opilio; assembly: GCA_016584305.1. Classification (NCBI taxonomy): domain Eukaryota; kingdom Metazoa; phylum Arthropoda; class Malacostraca; order Decapoda; family Majidae; genus Chionoecetes; species Chionoecetes opilio. Next base: position 43,725 of record JACEEZ010007075.1, on the reverse strand, counting down.
GTGTCCCCTTTTTCTTTACTTATCATTCTGTGGGAGTAAGCCATTGTGGATTTGATGAGTAAAGTTGATCTTAAAGGAAGAAGGATTTTCAACTTTTCCGTATGATCCTAGGAGGGTACCTCTTTGGAAAGTTTTTTCCCTCTTGGTATTATTGGTGAAAGGGAGGTAAATGGAATGTTCTGAATTAACTTGGACCAAGCAGGGGTGACTATTGTGACTGACTCTGGGCTGTGGATGGAGGATTAGGTTAGAGCCCGGGGTATCTCTCACGGGGATGGGGCCCTAATTTGGATTGGTATGTACCATATCCAAATCCAAATCCAAGGTATGGCACATATCCTCAGGGCTGGTCTAGAGCAAAACTGTTCACTATATTTAAGAAAGGCAATAAGGCAGATGTGAGAAATTACAGAGGGATAAATGTAGCCAACAGTATTGCTAAATTATACGATATGGTGTTGTGTTCGCGACTTGTCCTCTGGTTTAGACCATTTAGAGAACAGGCCGGGGCACAGAAGACTAGGGGATGTCTTGAACAGATTGTTTGTCTACGCTTGTTGTGTGATATGGCCAAGAGAAAGAAACTTACTCTTTTTGTAACATTTATAGACTTTAAGCAAGCATATGACAGAGTACCAAGACATTTATTATTCCGTGTGTTGAGGCGTTTAGGATGTGGCTCAGTAATGATATCTGCTATGGTTGCCATGTATAGTTTAACAGAAAGTTGGATTGGAGCCGCTTTGGTAACTATCGCATTAGGGGTAAAACAAGGCTCGCCAACGTCCTGCGTTTTGTTTGTAATTTTTGTTAATGATTTAATACGCCTCATTAAACAGGGCAGTGGTTATGATGGATTTCTGAAGTGGTTGCACGTTCTTGTCATGATGGATGATACGATACTATTAGCCACGTCACGGAGAAATATGTTGAGTAAATTACCAATATTACAGGAGTACTGTCTAGAGTACGGCATGATAGTGAATCAGTCTAAAACTAAATTTTTTGTGTTAAATGGCAGCCGTGACGACGCTGACCCGTTGGCAGTGAACGGTTTAAGTGTTCAACCTTGTAAGTCGTATGTTTATTTAGGGTTGCCGTTCACCTGCGATGGGTCGACATCTTCCGCTGTTAAGTTACATGCCAAGTTAAAAATGCCACACGTACTAAATTTGTTTCTTTTGTGAAGAAAAATGATGATGTACCATTTATTGTAAAAAAATGTGTTTTTGACGCAGCATTAATGTCAACACTTATGTATGGTGCTGAATCATGGTTTGGGGCAGATTTAAAACCTATGACTAAACTGTTTAACTGGTGTTAAAGCAATTGTTGGGTGTGCGAAGGTCAACTTGCAATGATATATGTTACGTGGAATCGGGTTACCCACCCCTAAAAGATATGGTAAGTTCTGTGCAACATAAGTTTTTCCATAAAATGTGGCAAGAGCGATCAACTTATGATGATGACCCACTGATGTTTGCAATGAAGTTATCTATGAATATGGACACTGTCACCGGTAGATTAATAAGGGAGTTTGTGGACAGTGAAGTCAAAGATTGTACTGTAGATATGCAATGTGTAAGATCGAGAATTTCAGACAGTAATTCTAAAGAGAAGAGTGACATATAAAAAGATGAACCCTACTTTTGAATGTGCATAGTATTTACACTGATAGACACTTAGTTGATGAAAAGCATCGCCTGTCGTTTACACAGTTTAGGACAGGTGGGCATTGGCTAATATGTGAGACTGGAAGGTGGAATAGGAGAGGTTGCGGTCGCTTACCCTTGGATGAGCGACTGTGTGTATGTGGCCAAGTGCAGACTGAAAGACATGTGGTGGAACAGTGTACACTGACCCAACATGTCAGGGACATATACCAGTTCACTCTTATGGAACAGTGTTTTCAAATAGATTTACCCTAGATGTGACCTGTACAATAGTACACTGTATCTTGAGTGTGTATTACTGATGGCCAGTGCAGATTCTATTCAATATTAATGGACTGTGATTATTGTGTAATAGTAATGATGTAATAGTAATGATATTTTAATGCGGATAGCATTATATTGTAGTGTTAGTACTAATTGCCAGCGTTGAGTTAATTTGACTTTTTGGACTACAGTTATAAAACTACATGTATAAGTATGTATATGTGTATTATGTTCTGCAGTGGTCAATAAAAACTATCTATCTATCTATCTATCTACCTATTTTTTCTGGTGTGATGAGATTTATTTGAAGAGAAGATTCGTGAAGAATCTGAAAGTTCTACTGGGCTGCTGTTTACTCTTTCAATTTTGTTTTTTTAGCAAAGAATATGATTAACTACATAAGGGCTACCACCCAAGAGCATGACTCTTTTTTTTTCCGTCGCACGTGAGAGAAGTTTTTTCCGAGCACGTCGCAACCAAAGAGTATATCTCTGGACAGATAAGAGTCTGTTATAACAGGGAACCATTGTTTACAAATTTTCTCATCACCGATTCCAATCTCCGCCCATATCATACTGATAATTCTCAAAGGTGCGCCTGTGACTCCCTGTAGGCAAGGAGGATTGCGTCGTGAATTTATTTCACCTCCGATTCGTTTCGCTGGGTTTTTTCTTTGAATAATGTGTAGCTACTTCCCGTGTCTACTATGGGGCCTCCACAATTTTTCTGCTGATTGTTACATTGATGGTGGGAGATGTATAACTGCTGGCTAGTCAGATTTTTGGATCAGGTTTTGGGTAGGCTCGGATTTACGTTGTTATTATCCGTTGCCCTGTGATCGCATCCAGGGTACGTACGGTCTCCCCTGCGACATCCAGGTCTACGACAATCAAAATAATGGCCTACAGGAGGTTTTCCCAACCTTCTGATAGCTATGTGATGTGGCTCGGCAATAGGCGCAATACTTGCGTGCCGGTGTCTCATGATTCTGGGCCGCTCCCCCTTTTGGCTCGTGCCAAACTGCCTTTAAGTTCGGGAACTTGTTTTTTCAGCTCCTCCACCTCATCTTTGGTTGCCTTGGGGTTTGGTGAATCTATGGGCTTGTCTGTTACTTTCTCAGCCTCTCCTCTTACTTCTTTTTTTCCCGCTGGAATCATGTTAACCTGCAGAGTATGCCTCTCTGAGTAACTGACGCTCATGCTCGAGGCGGTCAATGAATTTCTTTAGAGGATATCCTTCATCCAGGAATCCTTCAAGTCTCTCGCGATTCGGGAGGTAAGCCGCACCACAGTTTTCTTTTGATTGTTTTATCTCGATTGGGGAATCTTTCATTGGGGAACTTGGTTTCTATTACTGCATGTTGGCAAATAAAGCAATGGGTGAAAGCTTGTGGTGATTCTCCCCAATCGTAAACACATTGATTCTAATTCCTGCCATGCTCGATCAATGCTCCCTTCTATGGCAAACTCAGTTTTGAAAAAATTTCTAAGTTCCGCCCAAGATTCTATTTTCGATTTGTTTGGTTGCTGTGGATTAAAATTTGAATTCTGGGCTCACTCTCCCTTTGCAATCTGGATGTGAGTGGCATCACTAAAACTGCATTGTTCTATTAACTCAAAGAACATTTGTAGGCGTGCCGCTGCATCGAGACCTTGTAGTTGGTGCAGTTCTAGCATTGGAATGTCTCAGGGTTTGGTGAGTCCCCCTTTCACGTCTGTCATGGTCAAGTGAGAGGTCAAAGTCGATGGATTGAAAGTGTTATCTAAACTAAGTTGTGCCCTTAATTCCTCTACTTTTTGTTCTAATTGGATACTTTGGTTGCAACTTCTTCCTCCTCCTCCTTTTTGACACCCATTAATGTGGAAGTTTGCCAACTCATGATGACGGTGGAGAATCACCTCTTATAGCAGCGGCTAGGGACTCGATTCCCGTGTTCAGTCTGTCACTTGGGTTTCCCGTGGCTAATAAGTGCAGTTCTCCACTGTTTCTTACCTCACTTACACGTGACCTCTGATTACTGTTATCAATTTGTCATTTACCTTACTTCTTCCCTCACTTGTCCAATGAACGCCGTCTGATGCCAAAGTGTTTACGTATAATGAGGTATTGAAGTGTAAGACTTGATTTCTCCCTGATCTTTTAATCCTCTTATTTATTGAATTTTGGACTTTCCGTGCTAATGTCAACGTTAATGTTATAGTCATCCGTGTTAATGGGTCCTCTCTCTGAATAAATGCGGGGTTCTGCTAGACAGATGCACACCACAGCCCCACAATCTCTTAATGGTGCGAGTAATTTCTTTGATGATGTCAGCAAGAAGGCCGTGATCAGTACTCAGTACCTCAGTATTTACCTGTTACAAGTATTTCAAATACCATGAGACATTTAAATCAACTAATCTGTCCTCACGCTGTAATGTTTACAGCGTTTACAGTTAATGCCTCTGGAGGCTCAGCAGATTGGCGCCGCCAACAGCGCCATCTATCGTCGCTAGTGTTGCTGTATCATTTACCACCAGGCTGTCACACATGTATCACAAGCTCTTTTCAGTCCTGGAAATTATCACCCATAGCGAATTCATCAAAACTATTACTAATACGTACGTAGTATTGCATACAAGCTAAAAGTTGTATGATACGCCCAAGAACATGGGAGCAGAGCAACAGAAAGACCACCGCCTACAGTGAAAATCTTGAAATTTTACTACCAATTTTATTACCGGTAGAAAATCTGTTTATTTTTATATTTATTTCTTAGAAATTTCTTTCCAAATTTTCTCCCACCATTAGAATTAAGGTAAGGGAGTGATGAGATGATGATTAAGATGAGTGTATGTTTACTATATATTGATTATTGTAAAGGCAATGTATGTATTTCAATGTGTTAATATGGGGGAAAAAAAGAACAAAATGTTCACCATAAGTACATTATAACATGGGTTTCTATGATTCGTACAACATGATTTTGTACAACACGGCATGCTGTGTCGCCCATAAAACCGTGTTGTATGAGGATGCAGTGGACAACTTATTAAGGTCATGTGTTTCTGGAAGCAATTTACTAAAAATGTTAAAATTACCTGTAGGAGAATCGAATACTGGTTGTTTTTAGAATATTTAGTTTACTGGGAGTAGGGTTCGCTAATTTAAGTGAATGCAAAAATGGTTTGAAAGAGAGGAGGATGGAGAGAGAGGGAAGGAAGGAAGGAAGGAGGGAAGGAAGGAAAGTAAAGATATATGTCACAAGGAACAATACTTATTACCTAACACATTATATTTATATCTACTCATTATACCTAGAATTAAAGTAAATTGACCTTAAGTCTACATCATCTACTCTACATGCCTTTTCAATTTATTATAAAGCTCCCAAAATCTTGGTATTACAATACCCCTCACACTCTTTCTTCCATGGCTGCCTTGTCTCTCAACTCTGTCTCCTCTCTCTGTATTTGCGGTATTTCCTCCACTTTTCTGCAGCATACTGAAATAATTCTTGCCAGGTCACCTGTGGTCGTTTCTCCCACCACTTTTGTAGTTTCATCCCAACTGTTATGTTCCTTAGGTTCCTACAGAACCATGTGTACAGCAACCACTTTCGATCATCTTTCCCTCTCATTCTCACTCTCTGCATTTTCCTTTCAATCTCACACATGGCATCAGCAAACTCCCATACTCCTTCATGTTGTTGCTGTACACGGGTAGTCGGGTATGCAACTGTTTTTCTATTTTCACATACCGTAAATTGCGGCGTACAAGTCAACCAGGCGTACAAGTCGACCTCAAGATTATTAGCTCAAGATTACACTAAGCGCCAAAATATTGTTCGCCACTTCTTAACAGAACAGAACATTCCTATAAGGGAATTCTGAAAATTTACTCTATGGCAGTCTAGTTACTTTTAAGAAAGATATCCTGCATATGGCAACTTGTTTAAAGTACGGACAGTCCATCAAGACCGTTGAGGAATGTTCAGATGCCACTTGTCAGTTATAGACGAAGCATTTAAAAATATATCGCCTCACTCCCTGCAAGTAATTTGAACAGACGTGCACTGGTATAGCTCTCATTATTTCCATAATGGGTGGTATGAAAGACCTAACAAAGGGGAAAAATTTAAGTTATTGTAACTTACACGAGGCAGAGAGGACAGTGGAAGAAATATCAAGGATTGTGGGTGTTACGAGGAGATGTGCACAGAAGTGGGTGAGAGTTTCGTGCAAGGTGGCGAGGCGGTGGCGACACCGGACATAAGAAGTGGCCAGGGCGAGGATGTAAAAGTCATATCGCAATAATTCTCTTGCTCTTATTTGAGGATGGGCATCCACTTGACGTTTCATGACATTTAGTGTGCGTGCTGATGTTTTGCATCCTCGCCCTGGCCACTTCTTATGTCCTGGTGTCGCCACCCCGCCACCTTTCACGAAACTTTCCACCCACTTCTGCACACATTTCCTCGTAACACCCCCAATCCTTGATATTTCTTCCACTGGCCTCTCTGCCTTGTGTAGTTACAATAACTTTTTTACAATAACCACAGAGGCGTTAGGTTGCCACCCTTCGCCATGATAAAATCTGATGATTTTTACAGGAGAATCAGTTACTAAAGTGTCTGTCTGATCTTGGTCTGTTCAGTTGAGTATGAAGGTTAAGATGCTGAATTCTGGTCTAGATCTGTGAGCATTTTATCATATTTTTATGAAAGTATTCCTTGCCTGTGAGAGGCCATTGTGACTGCCTACACCTTTTGTTAAGATGGGATTGTCTACCACCCTATTGGTGAGTAATGACTGTCTATGGTGGAGTTGTGACTGCCTATGCCCTGTGGGTGGGTTGTGATTGTGAATGGGTTCAGCAGACCTATGCCCTGTGAGAGGGCTGTGATTGCATGTGGGTGGACCGTGATTGCCTACACTCCATGGGTGAACTGTACTGCCTGTGGGTGGATTGTGGCTACTTATTCCTGTATGTAGGCAGTTTATTACTGGCTGTAGAGTAGGTTGTAACTACCCCTACTTTGTGAATTTCTATAATTACTTGTGGGTTAACTGCTCATTGTTGTCACTTCATGTGGGTAGGCTCTGACTGCCTGTGAATGAGTTGTGATTGCCTGTGTTCTATGGTTAGGTTGTGTCTGGTTCAGGGGGGATGCTTATGGGTGGGCTCTGATTAAAGTGGGTTGGTTATGATCGCCTGTGGGTGTATAAATTGTATTCCAGCGTTTTGATTAGACCACTACTCACATCCTTGTTGGATGAAGGTCATGAAGCCCTCTCTTGTCAATCTTAGATTCTCAGCAGTGTAAGTACTTGCAGGGACTCTGCATGGTTTCATATTATCCATTAACAAATATACCGTGTATGTTCAGATAAATACAAGGGTTTGGGCGAGGTGAGTTAACTGTTCCGTGCCGAGAGGTTATCTGAGTATCCTTCTACCCTACAATAGATTATAAAGGTAGCCTACCAGCTCCCAACTCATTATGTTATACTTTCTTCATAACATATGATTCCGTTAACTGGTTTAGTGCGCAGCAGTGACTCCTTTTACCTGTCTCACACAGAGCCAAAGAGGTCATTGAAGTACATATAACCAAACAAATTATGAGTCTGCCTTTAGATGTACTGTAGGAACTTAATAAAAAAAAAAATCATAAAAAAGCAAAGTTTGTATAGTGCAATACTTTAAACATTATTACCACATAAAATGGAGGTATTCAGAGGGGGAAGTGCTCAAAATCACCTGGGAAATATATATTTTTTCCATGGAAAAAATGTTTGTAAGCACCGATGATTTACAAAGGATGAAGCTATGATTGGGGAAATAATTTTTTTTCTTTTCTCCAAGTACATTTTTTCCATTTTTTTCAGATTTTCAGGCAGGGGGTCCCGTTAATATATAGGTTAAATGGGGCTGTGTTCCTGGGCACCGACAACACTGATTCATGCCTGGATTAGTTTTCTAATAGATGTATGCTTACATATCAACAATTAAAAGATAATGAATGTTGTGTGAAGTGAGGTAATAAAAGTTACATAAGCATAAAAAGATTTAAAATGAAGAATAAACAGGTGCTTACAATAATACACAGGCGATATCAAATTCATAGTACTGTTTTAATCCTCCAACATGGCTATATATACAGTGGGAACTCGGTACTTGAACTTAATTAGTTCCAGAAGGATGTTCGAGTGCTGAATTGTTAGAGTACTGAAGAAAAAAAAATTCCCATAAGGAAAAAGTAAATTTAATTAATCCGTTCTAGACCCCCCAAAATGGTATTATTTACACTAGGACCAGAATTCCCTACACAATTGGAAGTATGGTTTCTGTTTACCTTATTGGATTCTAAGAAACATTCTCTCTATAAGTTTCCGTCACAAATAATTACCATATTTTACGGCTTATAAGACGCTTTTTTTCCTAAAAAATACCCTGAAAAATACTCATGCGTCTTCCAAGACGAATGTTGGAATGAGACTGCTGCCAAGACTGACGGGAGCTGTTCCGCGGCAACTTCCACCTCGACAGATTGGCACCAGCAAGCCCCACCCATCGTCTGCTAGTGTTGAAATATCATTTACCACCAGGCTGTCACACGTATCACAAGCTAAGACTCTATATGAGTCTGCCACCAAGACTGACGGTAGCCGTTCTGCGGCAACTTCCGCCTCGGCAGATTGGCGTCAACAACGCCACCTATCGTCTGCTAGTGTTAATGTATCATTTACCACCAGGCTGTTTAGGCATATCACAAGCTAAGACTCTATATGATTCTGCCACCAAGACTGGCGGGAGCCGTTCCGCGGCAACTTCCGCCTCAGCAGATTGGCGTCAACAACGCCACCTCTGTTAGTGTTGATGCAGCATATATCACCAGGCTGTCACATGTATCACAAGCTATTTTCAGTCCTGGAAATTATAACCTGTGGGGAATTCATCAAAATGATTTACTTATACTATGGATTTCCTTTATCCTTTAGACAAGAGATGTTTTTATATCATTTAGATTTAATTTTTTATTATTCTTTTTTATAGAAATTTCTTTCCAAAATCAGGGTGCGTCTTATAAGCCGTAAAATATGGTACTTTTGGAGATATGATAATTTTGTTTATAGGGAGGAGAGAGACAAGTGCTTACGTATGCCTCACTCTTCTTCCTCGTGACCTGCATCGCCATGATTTTTTCCTAGCTCTGGACCCTTTTTAATGCGAATTTGGCTTTAGTTAGGAGGTTAAAAGGTGGGGTAAGGTTAGTTAATTTTCATATCTCCTATACACTCTTCTTCCTATTAAAAACAACTTATATCTCTGAAAGTAGTGATTTGTGATGGAAACTCAGAGAATGTTTCTCAGAATCCACTAAGGTAAACAGAAATCATACTACCAAAGCAACATACAAACATCATAATCATCAAACAAACTAAACAAACATAAAATCAATCATACAAACCAAATTGATCCAAATCAACAATTTCTCAACCTCTTCATTTGTTTGTGATCATTGTTTCGTGCCCGCTTTCACTATTTTAGCAACATCAGCATTTTTTATGGCCTCTTTATTTTTTAGTATCATAGATATCGTAGATTTTGCCATACGAAACTCGGTAGCAAGATCAGGAAGCGGGCCACAACTTTCATATTTTGCTTGTTCTTTTTTCCATCTCTGTTGTGATTCTATCCAATTTTCTTTTCAGTTAGTTGTTATTCTTATTATCCTAATCTTAGGCCCCATGGTAACTTATATATACAAAGAATAAAAACAAACAAACATGCATATGAGATGCACTGAGCGACAGGTACAGGAAGGACTGACTCATTTCTTTTAGTTTCAGCTGGGATTACCATACACCTTACGTGTCTCATCTCATACAAGTCTTGATACAAGTACAGTCGACCCTTGATTTAACGGACCTCGGTTTAACGGATTTCGGATTTAACGGACTCCATTCTCGAGACAAATTTGTGGGCAAGAATGGAATGCTATACCGCTTATCGCCGCTCTAATCGTCAACTCAACATAATTTTTCTGGTTTTATTTTAGAATGCTTGCGTTTTAAGGAGTTTTAATGTAGCAGATTTTAAAGATAATAAGGAAGGAGCCTGTGTTGCTAGTGATTTAGTGGTAGAAGGTGTGTATGTGGTTAAAATAGTGAATTTTAGTATTACGGGGTGGACGTAAGAATGTTTCCCTGTCACACGTCACTTAAAACCCCTTTTAAAAATCACCCTTATTTAAGGTGACACACGGTGCTACACTGATCAAGATAATGAAGTGTATATAACAGCTCACCATAATCACTACGATGTACAATAAGGGTAATAAGACGTTAAACCCTGCCCAAACCTACTGGCGGAGGAGCGGGCGGCCTCCCCCGCCGCCTCCTCTCACGAAAAACATCCCGTTATCCGCCCACCTGTGCCTTCCTGAAGAAGGCAGGTCAGCCGTCACGCCTGGATAGCCCCATAGGATATCACCCAGGGATCATAGGATTCCTAAGGGGTCCTCGCAGCCCTGCTAAATATTACCAAGGAGATCTATGGCAGAGATCTCCTTGCCCTTAAATGATAAATCTCTGCCGGCCTCATGATGCTGCTGCTGCTGCTGCGGCCGCACTGCCAGGCGTGGATGAGCGCCTTACTTGTATTTTCATCTCTTTACTCATATATATGAATAATAGCCATAAAAATGTGATTATATGTCTACGTACATTCACCTAGAATAATGATATTTCATAGCATACCAAGCAGTAAATGAGCAAGCCTGGAGATTACTACCTCTCCTAATACAGTCCCGAGCAGTCGTGAGCGAGCGTGGCCATATCCCGCATTAGTGCCAGCCACTGTTTACCTCCCAACGGGGGCCAACATAGCTACACGGCCCGGTTTGTGTTTGTGATTATTTCTCATTATTTCACAATTTTTTCTGTGTTTTTTTCTTCTATATTTTCACACCATTGGGAAAATACCCTCGCACTAATGGACAATCGGCTTTAACGGACCACTTCTCCCCCTTTTAGTTTTATAAATCGGGGTCGACTGTATTGTTCGGCCGAGTGCCGAGCAAACGGTTGACTACAGAGCGATAATTTTTCAGAACTGAGAGTTCGAATACCGAATTGTTCGAGTTTGGAGCAGTTCAAGTACCGAGTTTCCCAGTGTACATACAAAATATACGGCATTCCTACTTACAGTAAAACCCTTATAACTCCCGGCACGATGGGGGCTCTGGCCCTTGCCGAGTTATTCAATTCCCGGGTTTATGCAATGCCTCCTCTGATAGGGGGGGGAAAAAAAAAAAAAAAAAAAAAAAAAAAAAAAAAAAAATCTGCAAAGCTAAAAACTACACTTACCAGTGAACGGGTAAATGTCGGATTGATATCAAACCGCACAAAATACACGCATGGAGCACCTGCACCCACCCTTGCCAGTATTTTCCCACCTTTTCCGGCAGGCTGGGCCTTCAATTCCTTCCCTTCCTCTGGAGACACCCTTGCGTGATGGAGCTGACATTTTTGATTAAGTATGTATGATTAATCCCAAAACACGAAAAAGTGGCAAAGTAAAGAAAAGGGTTGGGGTACCAGCGCTAGGCTGAGCCGTTTTTTTGTCTCCAACACCGTTTTGGATACGAACCCCAATCCAATAACATTTAATGAAATGTGTGTTATATATTTTGTGATATTGTTTGCAATTTTTTGCTTTGGATTATTTTTTCGGCCCTACCAAGTTGTTGTGTTTTTTAAGCAGAAAACCAATCCTTTTTTAATTTTCGAAAAAAAACGGAATTCGTATCCAAGACGGTGCTTGGACGACAAAAACCGGCTCCAGGACCCCTACCGCTGGTTCCTGCCCTTTTGTTTTACTTTGCCACTATTTTAGGGTTTTTTGGGGATTACATCATCAGTACTGATTTCAAGATGTCGTCCATCATGCAAGGGGGTCTCCCGCAGGAAGGGGGACTTCAATGAAATTTAAGAGCCTGGCCTGCGGGAAAAGGGCAAAAGGACAAAAATATTTTCTTTTTTTGCGACTAAGGCTTTGCCGAGTGTAAGCAAAGAGATGCGTTTAACAGCAAATACCGAGAACATTTTTTTTTGCCCACTTTTTTACATGTTTACACAAGGGTTTTTGAGGGCTGATATACCGGTGAAAAAACCAAACGTGCAATCTAGGGAGGCGGTAGCAGAGTGGTAGCGTCACCGAGTGGGCCTTTTCGAAAACCCGAGTTCGATCCGATGAGACCCAAAACCACTTGAAATTTTCGCACTTCATGCTAAGAACACCCCAAAGCCCTGTCCATTAACTCTACCTTCACTGCGAGTGCATGGGAGGGGGCCAGGGGGGGGGCATGAGTCTAAATTTCAGGTGTCCTATAAGAATCCCGCCGCGCCACCAATGGGGGGGCCAACCATCCAGCCCTCGAGTGAGCCCCCCAGGGGCCCACCATCCCACCCCTGGAGCTCAGCCTACACGCATAGATGGAAAAAAAAAAACACAAAAAAAAAAAACAACTTGGTCTTTGCTTGCCGAGTTAATAAAATTTCCCGATTTATACAGTCCCGAGTTAAAAGGTTTTTACTATTGTACTTATTGATTGCTGAGATTTACATGGAACTCGAAATGTACATAAAGTCCAATATCACACTTGAATTTTTTTTTGAAAAAGTAGTTATACCCAAAAAAATGTTCAAATATATTTCCCTTGCCTGAAGTGGCATAGCTCAATGCTTTTACCTATTAAAATTTCACTACTGGTTCCACTCCTAGGCAGTGGCGGAACAAGGGGTGTAAAAATGGGGGGGCACTCTGGGGTCTCAGGTTATATGGGGGGGGACCATAGTTTTCATATAATATATATCACAGAGTTAAAGACCTAGAGTGCGCGTCAGGCCCAGGATACACTGCCTTGGCAGTCGCCACCCCCTCCAAACTGTCTGCCATTTTAGTGGGCTGAAAGATCCAAAGCTGATGATTTCACACACCTCACATTTATCCGATTTCCTGACACTACTACTTAAAATTAAGAAAAACTGAGGCCAGGATTATATTCCTGATGAAATTTGCACTGCAATAGTATAAATTTATAACTGTAATGTACAGTATGTATAAATATAAAAAAAATTAGGGTTGCGTAAAATAGTGCATAAACATTTTCTCCCACTTTATGGCTTAAAACTCCTCAAACTTTAACTATTTTTGGTTCGCATTAAATTTTTAAGCACAGTTCCTAAATCTGCACAATTGTCTGATTCTGTTGGTATAGGATACGTCCCAGTGTGAAAAAATCTAGAGGTCAAAATTGCTGGACCATAAACGTGCCGTCCCGTGAAGACGGAGAGTCGTCCGTTTTTATAGCTATGTCATCAGCAGCTACAGTATCCATGATTCCAACCAGCAGCATGCTGTGCCTCGGGCCCCGAGTTGCATATTCACCAAGTCTGGAACAGTATGTCGCACCCACTCTTGAACACGTCATTTTACATTACATTAGGTTACGGTAGGTTAGATTAGAGTAGTACAGGAAAGGCCCCGAAGATACGAGCAGTTAGGTTCCATCTGGCATACTGGGTAAAGCGAAATCTCGTCTAGCGAAATACAAAACTAATGGTAAAAATAGGTTTGGTTCCAGGACCCCATCAAAGACATGTTTTCAAGCTAAAATAAATTTTACCAAACAAAAACAAACACACAGCGTCTATATTACCCACACTGTATAAGCACAAATAAGTCCCCAATAAGCACATTAAGTAAACCCAGCAAATCACTAAAATCGACTCACAAGCCAAATAAAAAGCAAAAAAGACGTACTGTAGGGGACGCCGCGTGATAGAAGGAGGGTAGGGTAGGTAAGGGACAAGGGGGGTGCGCAGACCTCTTCCACTGCCCACAAAAATCGTCTCTGTGCATCTGAATCATTGTACATCATCATACAGCCCAGATGCATACGTGGGTAGGGCGGCATTTTGAGCTTGGTAATTTACTCACCCAGTTGAATGTGTTAGCATTGGATTTTCCGATCTCGTATATTGAAAATAGACCCTAATTTTCTTTAGCTCGTATAATTGATTTTCGTTTTACCGAATGCTCGTTATAACGGGACTTCCCTGTATTTGAAACTTTGTGGCGAATCACAATGAGGGTATTTTCGAGAAACTTTTTATGGTTAGTTCGGAGCTACAGCCAGGGGTCTTCACCCCGGAGGCCCAAGCCCACATAAACTTGGTGAATAATCCCCACGGTATACTACCAAGAACGGTAGAGAACCGATAAAAACCGGGGGAAAAGTTACTTTTTCCCGGGGTAATTTGCCCCTACCAAATATGTTATCAGTATAGATTATAACTGTTTTTTTTGGAAATATTTGTTCTACAGGATTATCACATAAAACACAGTAAAACACACTAAATATTTTCAACTATTTAGACTATGAATAAATATGCATGAACTCAAAATTCACTTAAAACTCATCGCCATTTAAAATGTTAAGAAAACTTTTGACATGGAGTAACAAAAGAAGTGGAATTTTATTAGGGTTTTCCATTGATAATTTAGTTCTCTGATAAATAAGTAAGCACCATGCAAAAAAATTAGCGTTAACTAAATAAATAACGTCATTAATAGGGGTAGAAGCCAGCTTCGCTACCCTCCTCACCCCCCACTCACTATTCACAGCTCATTATTATTACTACTTTAGCAGTGCTTAAGCTGTGTATTAAACTGTGCAGGCGAATTGACTATTCTATATCAATTGTAGACATGGGTAATCTTTTTTTTATATACATACTTATAATCGTGTACACCAAGCCTGCGGCCCTCTTAAGTCTTTGATGGGGCCCGAGCCTCTAGATATTATTAACATATAGTGCGGCCCTCGGAAGCAGCTAAGGATTAAGACCAAGTCTTATATTGACCTAAAATGAATCCTATATTCCTAAAAAATTTTGTTCGGCCACTGAGAGAAATCCTATATTCCTAAAACTTCTGTTCGGCCACTGAGAGAAATCCTATATTCCTAAAACTTCTGTTCGGCCACTGAGAGAAATCCTATATTCCTAAAACTTCTGTTCGGCCACTGAGAGAGAAATCCTATATTCCTAAAACTTCTGTTCGGCCACTGAGAGAGAAATCCTATATTCCTAAAACTTCTGTTCGGCCACTGAGAGAGAAATCCTATATTCCTAAAACTTCTGTTCGGCCACTGAGAGAGAAATCCTATATTCCTAAAATTCTGTTTGGCCACTGAAGAGAGAGAGAGAGAGAAAAGAGAGAGGAGGAGAGAGAGGAGAGAGAGAGAGAGGAGAGAGGGGAGAGAGAGAGAGAGAGAGAGAGAGAGAGAGAGAGGAGAGAGAGAGAGAAGAGAGAGAGAGAAGAGAGAGAGAGGGGAGATAGAGGAGAGAGAGAGAGAGAGAGAGAGAGAGAGAGAGAGAGACGAGAGAGAGAGAGAGAGAGAGAGAGAGAGAGAGAGAGAGAGAAGAGAGAGAGGAGGAGGAGAGAGAGGAGAGAGAGGAGAGAGAGAGAGAGAGAGAGAGAGAGAGAGAGGGGAGAGAGGAGAGAGAGGGGGAGAGATGAGAGAGAGAGGAGAGAGAGACACTCGCATATCAATCAGGTCTAATACGTGAGTAAATGACACAAAGATACCAACTTCTGGTTAGCGAAGTTGTGAATTAATATTTATTCTTGTGTACATCCTGCAACTTAGTTTTTTTTCGTATTTCATTCACAGGCATGTGGTTAGTTACTTAAGGGGAGAGTCCGCCGTGAAAATATGAAGAAAAAAAATTTAATATACGAATTTGAGTTTTTTGGTCTACTAGCCGCAAAGCCGCCCTCCGGGCGGACTTTTTGGCTAGCTCCTGTGGGAGGGCTCTTAGTGGGCCTTCGGCCCACCAAACACAGACTCTCCAGATAGCCCCTTCTAGCTTTCCTGAAATCATGGATGTAGAAATGTATGTATTAATGCCACCATTCACATCACCCCCAACCCATTCACTCACCCATTACCATCACCCCCACCCATTACCCATTACCCCCCACCCATTCACTCACCCATCACCCAACACCCATTAACCCATCACCCCACCATTCACTCCCCCATTACCCATCACCCTACATCAAGGTTTCCTCAATTCTCGCTACCCACTTTTTTTTCCACAATTCTTGCTAATAGGCTGCTAAAAAAAAGAAGAAAAAAGTGATCGGATCATCCTATAAGTCGGCTTAAAACCTTCCCCTGCTCGACCCTGGTTCCAAAACGGGTTGCCATATGTGGGGATTGCGCCACTGGGGCGGCACCTATCGCAGACACACAGACACACAAACAGACAGACAGACACACTTTCGCTTATATAATTATTGATGGCAACACCCTATCCTTTGGCTTTCGAATGGTGGAATTTAAAACAGACAGACAGACACACTTTCGCTTATATTATTATAGATGGCAACACCCTAAACCTTTGGCTTTCGAATGGTGGAATTTTTTTCAGCCGGACATAAATTTTAAATGCCCATAGCGAGGGGCATTTAAACTTTCAAAACTTGTAATTTTTTTTTTTTTAAATGTGAATTTTTTTTGGATAATTTTCCCATATATCAAAACTAAGCATTAAAAAACACACAACTACAGCAATCTTCAGGGTGAAGTTTGTTACCCAGGTAACAATTCTGGAACACAATTTTGGATATGAAAAGTGCAACCTGTTCACAAATTTTTTGGAACAAATGTATACATCCAAAAAGGACTAGAAAAGAGAGAAAAGAGAAGAATTACATCGAAGACAATAAACAAGAAGAGGAAGACAGACAAAGGAATTCCAACCGAAAGCTATGACCTGGTGAATTTGATCAAACCCTTTGCAACAATGAGGGGCGTGGCGCGCCCCTGACACCCTCGCCTTTGAGCGATTAATTAATACCTTTATAAGGGGGGACAAGGTGCAGATCCTTTTATGCATGCATTGATATGTGATTACTGATCCCATAAAATTCACATGTAAGTAGCATTGACAGTATAGTACCTACACTGGAGCGCAGAAAACTTTAGCAAAACTTCAAACGCGTTTTTCGCAAAACTAGTATAAAATGAACATAAAATTCATCTCTGCTTTTATTTTTGGCACGATTTCATGAAACTTTAGGACACACAAAATCAAATATCGTAGAAAAATCTGTTCTGATTTTCTTTTTTTTAAGTCTTAATTTTGATATATGGGAAAATTACCTTAACATTTTTTTTTTTTTTTTAACAATTAAATTTTTATTTGAAAACAATTTTCAAAAAATTTCATAACAAATTGTTAGAATAACAATGAATTATCATATGCTCATGTCACAAGGAAATCGGTCAAAAAATGGTTGAGAAGATGCAATTCAAAATTTCATCAAAAACTGACAAAAATAGATTCCTTAATATTTTCAAATTTTCCTTTCATCTGATCAGCTTGAAATTTTCAGGTGATAACAAGGTACTAATATAAAACAAAAATATAAATTATTCATGACCGTAGATGCAATTTAAAATTCACGGCGGACTCTCCCCTTAAGGGGAGCGAGCGTCACACAAATATTTCCGAAAATGATCGAAATATTCGAAAAAAATTATAATGGGCAGTTGAACACTTGAGCAAGCTCGTGACAAAGCATTATAAAGAAAGCAGAAAAATTGAAAGAGTTAGGCTGATTTCTCCCCCCCCCCCCGAAAGTATCCGTAATTTTAAATTTTTTATTCATTGGCATAGGCAAACTGGCACCTCTCAGTCCCTCTCTGTGAGACAGAGGGTCGTCTCAAGGCCTCAGTAGTGAGGGAGTAGAGGGAGGGGCCAGGTGTCGCTGCTCGTCTCTCAGGCTTCCACCATTCCTGCTCCCTCCAGACCATTTACCATTTATTTAGCACTGGATTGATCTACCTCACGCTCTCTACCTCCTCCACCACCATGCCGAGGACATCAAGGCATAAAGTGGCTCAGAGAAAGAAAATGCTGGCTGTAGTTCAGCAAACTGTCCATGCGCGTCTGACAGCTAGCACCCTTTTGTGACTACAGCTAAGTATTAATTATCCGACCTTGGGGGGACCGAAGGTAGGTCGGATAATTGGAATAGTCGGATGTTCGGATATCACAGTAACCATAAACGTAAGGACAAAATGGTATAGAACATAAAAGATGCAGCTCTTGAAGGCCGATCCAGTGGTGTACGCGAAAGTAAAATTCATGCATAAATAAAGCCACAAATTAATGTTTTCTAAAAGCAAAACAAAAACAAAGTAAAATAAATGGCCAAACAAGACACAATGTGGTGGTGAAAAAAAGTCGGTTGTTTGGACAAGTTGGATGTTTGGAGGTCGGATGTTGGGAATTTGGCTGTAGTACCTTTTGCAAAAGGGGGAACCAGATACCAGCTATGTCATATAATACTTCAATAGTGATAGAGAGCGTGGCTGCGAGACTAAACAAACAAACCAGCATCTGCTCAGACTCACTGAGCCTCGAGGTTTAAAGGGTGCGCGCCTTTAAACTTCTCTACTGAAAAATTTGCTTTTTTCCAGTTTTCCTTTAATAACTTCGCCACTATTGCACCGAATTTAATAAACAATATATCATTGGAAAGAGGAATGAAGATTTGAATTTCTCTTCTTTCGTTTTTTTTTATTTGGGTAAATATTTGCAAATAATAGCAAATACATTTACGAGATCCAAAAAAACAAAAAACATTCTAAACACTTAAGAAGAATGAAATTCAAAATTCTCAAAAGATGAATCGTTTGGATATTTTGTAATGCATATTTGGTCATTTTTTCATCGGTGCAAGTCATTGGATAAGAACGTTATTGAGTTAAATTTCTTTAAAAAAAGTTTTTATTTTTGTTTACAGTTATGTATCGAGCTTTCGGATTTGAAAATGAGCTAGGATTATTTCGGCATTAGCATACTTTAGACATAAAAAAAATAATGAAAATCCACTGATAATTAATAAATGGTGTAACGCTCCCCTTAAGTATACTATCATGCTACCGGAACCTACCTTGTTCCAGTACCAGTACCCTAGTAAGTAGCATGTAGTATGGACGTGCAGCCCTCCAAAGCACAGTCATGGCTCGTGGCCCTTTGTTCAAAAAGGTTGTACACCCCTGGTGTACACATTTAGATGCCTATCACTGCATGTTCGCACTTGCATTCTGTATGTGTACAGTGCAAAATTTTTAATGGTCAATCAATCAATCATTGGGGGCATACGCTGGGGGGTGCGTCGCCTCACCCACCCTATGACGCCACTCCCGGGGATCACCACGCGCAAGTACCCCTTCCCATTCCAAGCAACTCCCAACAGGAAGCATCAACTTGCCCCAGCCACGAGCCTTGTGGGCACCCCCTTGGCCTTCTCCATGCCGGATTGTCTCTTACAGATACAGGGAGGTCCCGTTATACGAGCATTCGGTATACGAGAAATCAATGATACGAGCTGAGTAAATTAGGGTCTATTTTCAATATACGAGATCGAAAATCCAATGCTACGACATTTAAACTGGGGTGAGTAAAATTACCAAGTTCAAAATGCGCGCCCTACCACTATGCTCTGGGCTGTATGATGTGTAAAATGATTCAGATGCGCAGAGACGGTTTGGGGGCAGTGGAAGAGGTCTGCGCACCCCTCCCTTGTCCCTTACCTACCCTACCCTCTCTTCTATCACGCGGCGTCCCCTACAGTACAACGTCTTTTTGCTTGTTTGGGGCTTGTGAGTCTTTTTTTTTAGTGATTTGCTGGTTTACTTAATATGCTTATTGTGACTTATGTGTGCTCTGTCCTACTGTTTTCTGTCACACTCTTAATTCACTGTGTTTTGTGTGGTGGTGTGGTGGTGTGGTGGTGCTGTGGTGTGACCACGTGGTGCACTGTACATATTGTATGTTGTCCCTTTTTTTACTCGCAGTCGTGACCCCATCATGGAAAAGATGGAGCATCTGCTGCAAGCTTGGTTAGAAGCCAGAACCAAGCTCTTTGCAGCTATCTCCAAAGGCCTTAATCAAGGGGAAAGCACTTGCACTCGGGAAAAAGGTGCAGGAGGAGCATGATGCGAGTGCCCAGGCCAGGCTGGTGCGAGCGGTGAGGCTTAGTGTCCACTAGCCAGGGCCTAGTGCTGGTACACCTGCCCCAGTGAGTGACACTTTTTCTGCTCGTGATGGTTGGCTAGCACGCTTCAGGAAACGTCAAACCTTCACAACATCAGATTCAGGGAGAAGCTGCAAGTGCTAACACAGAGGTTTGCCAGGGCTTTTTCCAGAGGAGCTAGCCAGGATTGTTGAGGAGGGCAGTTACATTCCAAAAAAGTGTTTAACCTCGACGAAATTTGGCCTCTTCTGGAAGAAGATGCCATCCCGACCTACATTTCAGGGAGGAAAGAGTAGCTCCAGGACAAAAAGCCAGTAAAGACCGCCTCACCTCCTTCTCGGTGGCAACGCAGGAGATGTTTAAAGTGAAACCCTGCTCGTCTATCAGTCAGAGACACCGCGTCGCTGAAGGGTTGTGTTAAAAGAGGTTGCCTGTTGTCTGGCCCTCCAACCCTAAGGCGAAGTGAACCCCTGCTCGTCTACCATTTCAGAGAAAACCGCGTGCGCTGAAGGTTTGTGTTAAACAGGGGTTTGCCTGTTGTCTGGCGCTCCAACCCTAAGGCGTGGGTGATGCAGGCGGTGTTTCGGGATTACATCCTGGACTACTTTTCACCTTTTGTGGAAAAATATAAAAAGGCGAACAACCTTGATAATAAGTGTTTTGTTGCTGATTGACAACGCTCCAGGTCATCCCAAAACAATTGAAGATTCCTGCCCTAAGGTCAGGTTGTTTTTTCCCCCTCCGAACACCACCTCATCCTCCAACCTAGGGATCAGGGTGTAATAGCCCCTTTTAGGGCTTTTTACACCAGGCGATGTATGAGACAGCTTGTGACGGCGACGGAAGATGGCAAGATGTCGGTGAGGAGTTTTGGAAGACTTTTAACATCAAGCAAGCTCTTAAATTTAAATTAAACTTTCGTGGGATGAAGTAACCTCCGCGAATATGAATGGAGTGTGGAAGAACCTGTGGCCTGAATGTGTCATGGTTTTGAAGGGTTTTTCCGCTCAGCTTTGCCAACTGTGCACAAACAGACGGTCTCCCGGGCGAAAGATGCTGGAATTGCGAAATGCAATGGCTTCGAGGAGGTGGATGAGGAAGGTGTGTTTGGCCTCCTCGCCTCTCACACTCAGGAGCTGTCTGATGAAGAGCTCTTAAAAATGGAGAGGCACAACAAAAGCGAGGCGGGCCCCGGGAGTTGAAGATGCTCCAGTCACTAAGGCGTTCACCACCAAACAACTTAGTGAAATGATTGACGTTGGCAGACACCTTGCAGAAATGGCGGTGGAGTATGACCCTCAGTAAGACAGGGCTCTGGACTTCAAGGCCATCATCTTGGATGGACTGAGGAGATTTGAAGAGCTCTACCAGCAGAAGAAGGCTAGTGCTTCCCAAAAGAAGATCAGCCACTTCTTCAAGCCAAAATCTTCACCTACACCACCTCCCTCCACCAGTGGTGCCTCCACCGTTGTAGCCGAAACGCCAGATATCGTCAGTATCACTGAGAGTTGGGTCAACACAAAAGATAAACATTTATTAGCTGAAATAGCCATTCCAGGCTATAAGACATTCCTAAATTGTCGCATGCATAAAGCAGGTGAGGTGTCATTCTTTACATTAAAGAAAATTTGCAAGCAATCAAAATCGATAAAGTAAACAAAGAGCATTATGACTCAGTCTACGCAAAGATTTAGCTAAACGGTAAATTGCTAACTATTGGGACAATATATCGTCCTCCCAAATCTAATGCGGAAGTAGATTGCCTCCTGTATGACGAGATAAAGTCAGTTGTTAACAATAATAACGATACAATTATTTGTGGAGATTTTAACCTACCTCTATAAACTGGAATAATAATTCTGCTGATAGAAAAAGGTATGAATGCTTGATATGATGAACGAAGTATATTTAAATCAGGTGGTCCGTGAGCCAAACAGGGATAATAGTATCCTAGATTTAGTTTTCACTACCGACATTGATCTGATTGATTACTGCGATATAGGTGAACATTTGGCAAACAGTGATCACAGGCTAATCAAAATGCGGCATAATTGCAATGTAGACATCACAGAAAATTAGTTACTAGCCCCAAATTAAATAAAGCAGATTTCACGAAGATTCAGCAGGGTACTAAGTGAAGTTGATAAATTGACCTACTAAATGGAAATAACGCCGAAAACATGTGAAATGTATTCACAACAAACCCCAAATCGGGGGTGGAAAACATGTTCCCATGGTAAGAAAACTTTTTGAATAACATAAACAGACCCAGTTGGATGAATAATGAGATCCAACAAATCATTGGCAGAAAGCGCCGAGCGTATAAAGTTTACAAACGACAATGCAGACTGTGATTCTAGAGAATAAAATGACGTAAATGTCGCTTTCAAAGGGCTAATTAAGTCTAAAAAGGTGATATGAAGAAAAAATTGCAAAAGGGAATTTCCCAAAACAAACCCGAAAAGGTTCTTTCAATACGTTCGAAGTAAGAAAATGTCAAAACAAGTATTGGGGCCCCTGAAAGATAATAATAATTTCTTGGTAAATGATAATAAGAGTATGGCGTTTGTACTCAATGAATACTTTAATGCGGTATTTATTAAAGAAGACTAAAACTCCATTACCAGAACCATAAACATGTATGCAGGACTCAAAGGGATAGACTGGTAATAGGAAATAACAGTAGACGAAATATCAAAGTATTTTGCTGAAACTTGACCCAGCAAATCCGTGGGGTGGCGAAATCTCGCCGCGACTACTTCGCGAATGTCACAGTCAACTTTCGCTCCCATTAAAGATTATTTTCAATAAAACGCTAATGGACAAAATGTTCCTAGTACGTGGAAATTAGTAATGTTACACCGATATTTAAGAAAGGGAGTAAAAGGGCCCCGCAAGTAATTATCGCCCAATTAGTCTAACGTCCGTGATTGTTAACTATTTGAGAAAATTGCGGGATAAAATAGTGTCTTTTTCTCGATGAAAATAACTCAATACTAAACTCCCAGCATGGATTTCGAAATAAGAGATCCTGCTTAACAAACCTACTGGGTTTTTTTAATGTCATTTATTCAAACTTGGGACGCTAAAATTCCCTCGGATGTAATATAAACCCTTTATTTTCAGAAAGCCTTCGATACAGTTCCCATAAGCGACTGTTGACCAAGCTAAGGGCCACATGGCTTAGGAGAGCAATTATATTCTGGGTTTGGGGATTGGCTTTCAAATCGTAAACAACGGGTAGTAAAAATGGGGAGGCATCTGATTGGTTAGATGTTTTGTGGGGTGCCTCAGGGCCTCGGTCGGGTCCTACTCTTTTTCTGATATATATCAACGATCTAGATTGCGGACTTGTATCTAAAATATCGAAATTTGCAGATGACACCAAATTAGGCGGTAAAGCATATACTTGAGAAAAACTGCGAACTCATACAAAATGATCTCGACAAACTACAGATTGGAGTGATAAATGGCTATTAAAATTCAATCCGATAAAAAGTAAAGTAATGCATATAGGCACGATAACCTCAAATATAAACTATCAAATGCAAAATAAATCGTTAACTGAAGTACAGCAGGAAAAGGATTTTGGTGTCATCATCATAATGATCTTAAAACCATCCGCATTGCCTAGCTGCTAGTAAAAAGGCAATATGATGTTTGGGCTTTATTAAACGTAAC
>JACEEZ010007075.1:0-15000 GCA_016584305.1 Chionoecetes opilio | reverse complement strand
ATAGGGTCTTTATATTTGAAATGTGTTCTTAAAGTAATCGTCCAGACCATTTCATCATTCCTGATTTAATGCAGTCAAAATATAGCCATGATCGAGTATATCAACAATATGTTGTCACATTTGCATCCAGTCACCGTTTTTAAATGATCCGCATTCAAAATCTGTAATTCCCCGTGCTCTCAAAACACAACTGTTGATCAGCAGACGACGCACCATGGGTCAGCGACGTCACAACAGTGAGCCTCCCAGCCCTGCCTGATACAGATGTGTGGAGACTCTGAGAAAAATGTAGTACTTGGGGAATTTTGGGTGTTTCTGATATATTTTTTGTGCGATGTGGCATGTACTTGCATCCTGTGTGGGTGCAGCGGGGGGGCTGTCCCTTTACCGAGAGCTTAGCACCCATTTGCAAACTGGGGCGGGATATTGTGTGCAGATGTGGGCAGCGGGGCGTAGTAGCAAGGCCACCGGATGAGAGGGCTGCAGTACCTGGCTACTACCAGCCGCTCCCCGTCGCTCCAAAGGTCTGCCACATATTCGTCCCCGTGTGGGTTGTAAATGGGTGCTAAGCTCTCGGGAAAAAAACAGCTTTCTTGCTGTCCCATGAAGGATGCAAGTATATGCCATATCGCACAAAAAAATATCAGAAACCCCCAAAATTCTTCAAGTACTATATTTTTCTCTGAGTCTCCGTGTGTCTGTGTGGGGCGGGGCTGGGAGTTTACCTCTTGTGACATCGCCAGCAAGTTTTGCGCCATGGCGGGAAATGTGGCTGTTTGTTTTCCCGCGTTTTTTTACCAAAAGTCATGTTTTTAGGGAAATAAGGCGTGAAAATAAATAATTTTTGTGGATTAGGTATTTTGAATGGACTTCAAATAATTATGCAAAGACAAAATGGTTTTGGACGATTACTTTAAAGTAAATGAATTAGTAAAAAAAATTAAAATTTGAGTTAGGAAGGTGTAACTTTAGTAGATCATGAGTTTTTTACGATGATATAACTGAGATGGCCATAAAATGGAAGTTTAATATAATGTGTGTCTAATGTAGGTTCGGGTTGGTTCGACTTAGGGTTGAACTTTTCATTTATCTCTAACTTATCTCTAATATAATTTATGAATTCAAATGTTCGAGCTGTAACGCTCGATACATCGGTGAAACGTCAAGGAATTTAACCCTTAGGTTTTTTCTCCGAACATAAAGGGTCTCTGCACGTACTGGTTTGACCTATTTCTTCACCTTCGCAATCTGCAATCCGCTCACACTCTCATGATCTTGATCACCCTTTCTCTATGAATGACTTTAGAATCCTATCAAAAGGGAAACTTCTCTAGTGACACTAAATTATTAGAATCCCCTACCATCAAGCACTTGTCCCCTGATCTTAAAAACCAAGTCATTCATACCAATTACATATACTCAAAAGATTATCACACTGTTTCGATCGTCCAACTCTCGTTTTTTATTGCTACATACGAACCGAAATGTTACCCGTAAAACTAAATTGTTCATTCAGTCCTCTGCCAACTAGAAAAACAACCACCAAGGTCTGTTAAGTATAAATTTTGTTTTTATTTTTAGATAAAATAGGTTTATTTTTGCTTTAAAAATTCTTTTAGATGTTCGCTTTTAGGGAGTTTTAAATATATTAATTTATAAAATATTTAGCTATGATGCCAAGTGCCATTGGCGAAACGTTGCACGCGCATAAAGACCCCAAGAATCATATTTGCCACCCTGAATGTCAACATATATTGACCTAGAATACCAACTATATATATATATATATATATATATGTATGAGGTGCATTATCATGTTATTTATAGATCCATTAATGAGTATATATTTTATATTGACACTAATGGTTAATTTTTTCTCAGTATGTTACCAATTGTCTAGTTATTCTAATGAGGGGCACCCCCCTAAAATGGGGGCACCACCCTAAAATGAGGGGGCACCTGCCTGCCTTCTGCCACTGCTCCCAGGTTTTTTGTTTCGTGATTAAGTATCTGTGAAACTACGAATATCTATGAAAAAATATAAAATATACTGCAAATGACCGCTGCCTTGTTTACATTTATGTTTGATGGTTAAGCTGAGTTGGGAGTCATCCAGTGGAGACTGTCATTGTATTAGTCTAAAAAAAACTGAAGAGCTTCTTTCATGGTAGCCTTCCGAGTGGTGATTTCTTACTGGTGACGTTGTTCATATTAGTTTCCACCTTTTTCTAGCTGCCCGCTTCTTGGCTGTTTTTTTCCAGCATTTTTTTCATAGTCTTCAGAAAACATGGCCACTAATACGTCATACAACCAAGTGAAGGGTTGGAAAGTCTCTCAAACACCCCTGAAACACAAAAAAATGTAATTACCATTTGCTGGCGATAAGAGCCCTCCCAAGAAACCTTATTTTACTAAATTTTTTGAGAAAAAAAAATTATTATTTTTTTGAGGAATATTTACTTAATAAATTTTTTAAAAAAGTTTTTAAAAAGGGTTTTTGAAAGGGAAAAAAAATTTTTTTGGCATTCCCCAAAATACAATATTCACAGTGTGAATGTAATAAAAAATTATACTAGTTAAAATGAAAAGAGAATGTGTGGGGTAAAAAAATTCTCAATTGATTCCCTATGGTATTAGGGGGAGGGACTTTTTTTGTTTCGTAATTTCCTTTCAAATTTACATTGCCCCAAATCAGCACTGCTTTTCGGCAAGTTTGAAAAAACTGGTTTTCTTGAATTCGGGTTTTCCCGACCTCTGCTCTGGGTATACCGGGGATCTCACCGAGGGCGAAGCAGCCAATGCAGACTGCTAATGATCCATCCCTTGGTTAGGCAGACAATCGCATCTACATCTCCCATGCCTCCCCTTTTTTCTTGCTTAGTCACCCACGAGTCTGACGCGATTCCCAGGGTGAGGAAATTTTCCTGCTCAGCTTTTAGGTGTTTCCATTTCACTGCTATTTTCTCAATTTAAGCTTTGTTACTTGCCCCCTTTCTGACGGAGCCCCTCAATTTCTGGTTAGAAGTTTGTTATCAGTTAAATTGGGGCCCTATAAAGAATGATTATAACTCTTTTGAATGCTTTTTGCTGAAAAAATGGGGAATCCAAATCATAAGCCCTACCGGACCCAATCACAGATGGGGGTTTTTTTATTGCAGGCCTGTGATTGGGCTTCTGCCTTGCCAGGCTAAAGGACAGAGTGAAACAAGATTTTCAGGCAAATCTACACTAGCACCATTGGGAAAAACTTCCGTTGAAAAAAACGAGGAAATGTTTTTCAATTTTAACTATTTGATCAATTTAAAAAAAGTCTGTTCAAAAGATTATGTGAAACTGATAACTCAAAGCCCGATTTCCGAGACATAGTGTAGTGATTATGATTGTGGATTTTTCTTTTTGGAGGAGTGGAATACTACTCAGGGGGAGATCTTTGGGGGAACTTTTTTTTTCCCCCCTTTTCTTTTTTTTTTAGGGGGGGGAGCTGTTTTCCAATATTTTTTTTTTCTATTTTTTTGGGGGGGGGGGAGCAGTTCCCAGATAGCATTGTCTACTTAAAAAAAGTATAGAGGACTAAATCATCTATCAGTTTTGGTCAGGTTGACCAAACTAAACCGGCAACACTATTTTGGGTTTCCCATTTTTTTGGGATGAATTTCAAAGCGCGTTTTAAATTTTTGGGGTTGGGCCGTCCTGTTTTCGAGAGGCTTCTTCTTCTTCTTCTTCTTTTGTGACCTTTTCTGCTTTTATGCTTTTTAGGGGTCTGTCAAGCTGTGCCGAGCGACACTATCTTTCCCTTTTTTGCCACTCTGAGCCCCTTTTTTTTCCCCCCAAAGGAAGCGCCTGTTCCCCGGCGCCTTTGTTTTGAGGTGCTTTCCCCCAATCACTGATGCCACCTTCCAACAGAAATCAAAATTGCAGTGGTACGGTTTAGGGTGTCCCAAAATGCAAAAATTTTTAAATGTTGCCGTCGGTGTTTTTCCGGTTCTCTCATAAAAACAGTATTGCGTTGAAATTTTTGGGGAATTGAGTAAAATTTTTTGGGTCCCGACAAAGTGAACATTAGGTGCGTGCTCGAAATTTTAGGTTTTCTAAATTTTCCCTTTTTTCTCCCTCAGGTTATCAACATGGCCAAGAGCCCCCAGTAATCTTTGGTGATGCCAAGGCTCCCAAACGATGAAATCACCGGACCCCTCCACGAAAGGGGCAGGTCCTCCTCCCCCACTACCACCACCCCCGGGGGATGGGGGAAAACGGGGAGCGGGAGCAGGAAGGGTGGTGGGGAGGTTCTCCCCCTTTGGGGCGCGCGCCGGGATTTTCCCCAATACAGTAAACACCCGGAAGAAGCTGTCAAAACTGGTAAAGGGTACAATGACCTCAAAAAGAACAAAAACAAAAACAGGGCCCAAAAAACCCTATGGATGAGGGGATTTTCAAGGAGACCTCCAAAAACTTCGACCTCGCAACCCTCCTCTCTCCAACGGGCAGATTTGAAGGGCGAGGACAAAGGGGTTCTACGGGTCCCGAGAGAAAAAGAGGGGAACTTTCCCTGGCTGGGAATTGACTCGTGACACGAAGAAGGGGGAGAAACAGGGCGAGGGGGGGGGAAATTTACCAAGCGGCTCCGGGGAACGTGGAAGCACCGATTTTTTTTTTTCCCCCTTTTTTTTTGGGGTTTTTTCCTTTTTTTTTTGTAATTTTTTTAAAATTTTTTTTGGGGGGCCCCCCCCTTTTTTAAAAAAAACCCCCCACCCCCGGTTTTTTTTTTTTTCCCCCCCTTTTAAGTTTTTTTTTTCCCCCAAAAAGGGGAACCCCCCCCAAAAAAAAAAAAATTTTTTTAAATTTTTAAACCCCTTTTAAAAAAAATTTTGGTTTTTTTTTTAAAAAGGGGGGGGGAAAAAGGGGGCGGGGTTTTTTTCCCCCCAAAAAAAATTTTTTTCCCCTCTTTTTTTAAAAAATTTTTTTCCCTTTTTTTAAAAAAGGCCCAAAAAAGGAAAAAAGGGGGGTCCCCAAGGGGAAAAACCCCCCCAACCCCCCCGGGGGGGGGGGGGAAAAACCCCCAAAGGGGGTGGGGGGGGGCCCCGGGGGGGGGGGGGGCCCCCCCCCGGGGGCCCCCCCGGAAAAAAAGAAAAAAAAAAAAGGGGAAAAAAAAGAAAAAAAAAACCCAAAAACCCTTAAAAAGGGGATTTAAAACCCCCCCCCCGGGCCCCCCCCCCCCCTTTTTCCAAGGGGAAAAAAGGGGGGAAAAAAAAAAATTTTTGGGGGGGAAAAAGGGGAAAAAGGGGGGAAAGGGGTTTCGGGAGGGGGGGGGGGGAAAAAGGGGGGGGGGGGAAAAAAGGGGGGGGAAAAATTGGGGGGAAAAAAAGGGGGAAAAAAAACCGGGGCCCCCCAACCGGGGAAAAACCCCCAAACACCCCCCCCCGGGGGGAAAAACCCTTTTCCCCCCCCTTTGGGGTTTTTTTTTAAAAAAAATTTTTTTGGGGGGCCCCCAAGGAAAGGGGTTTTTTTTTTTTTTTTTTTGGGGGGTTCCCGGCCCCCCGGGGGGGGGAAAGGGGGCCCCGGGGGGGGGGGGAAAAGGGGGGTTGGGGGGGGGGGGAAAAACCCCCCCCCCCGGCGGGGGGGGCCCCCCCCCCCCCAAAAGGGGGGAAAAACCCTTTTTCCCCCCCCCCAAAAAAAAAGGGGGGGGGGGGGGGGGAAAAAACCCCGGGGGGGAAAACCCTTTTTTTTTTCCCCCCCCCCCCAGGGGGGGGATTGGGAAAAACCGGGGGGGGGGGGGGCCCCCCCCAAAATTCCCCAGGGGGGGGTTTTCCCCCCCCCCCTTTTTGGCCCCGGGGGTTTTTTCCCCCCCCCGGGGGGGTTTGGGGGGGCCCCCCGGGGGGGGGGGGAAAACGGGGCCCGGGGGTTTTTTCCCCAACCAAACACTGCCAGCAAGCTGAAGGAAGACGCATTGGCCTTCCTTAAGGAGGCCCCTGAATGTCGAAGAACCATCCCGGGAGGAAATATGAAAACCTCCCTCTTCCCACCTATTTCCCTTTTTGGGGAAGGTCCAGCCCCAAAATTTTTCCGCCGTCCGGGGGGCTCTCCAAAACAAGCCCGGTGGATGGCCAAAGGCCCCTTACTGCCTCAAGCTTCAGAAAGTGAAAACCAGCGCGCTGACTGGCAGAGAAAGGCCGGAGTGGAAAGAGGGCCCTCTTCGTTGGGTCTTTTGGACGAAACAATGGCATGAGGCCCCCGATCTCGTGGAAAAACTCCGGTTTTAACGACGGTCTTCCTCGAGATCCCCAAGGCTACTCTGGGCCAAAAAACCGTTGCCAAAGGGAAACAAAAAAGCCCTGCACGCCACCCCGTGGTTTCGTTTCCGAGGAAAAAAAAAAAAAAAACCAAAAAAAAAAATCAAAAAAAAAAAGGGGAAAAAAGGGGGAAAAAAAAGGAAAAAAAGGGGAAAAAAAAAAAAAAAGAAAAAAGGGAAAAAAAGGGGGAAAAAAAGGGGGTTTTTAGGGAAAAAAAAAAAAAGGGGGGAGGGAAAAAGGAAAAAAAAAAAGGGAAGTGGGGAAAAAAAAAAAAAACAAAAAGGAAAAAAAAAAAGGGAAAAAAGGGGGAAAAAAAAGGGGGAACCCAAAAAAAAAAAAAAAAAAAACCCCCTTTGGGGATTCCAACAAAAGGTCCGGGCCGCAAAAAAAGGAAGAAGGTTTTTTTCCCTCCTTTTTCCCGGTAAAGGGTTTCCAAACCCCACCATTCCCCCGGAAAACTTTGGGGGGGCCCCGGGGGGGAAAGAAAGGAGGGGCCCTTCCAAAGAAAGCTTTCCTTGAAATGGAAACCAAAATTAAAAACTTTTCTTTTTAAATTTTTTGGGGGTTTTCCCTTTTAAATTTCTTTTTTAAAAATGGGGGTTTTTGAGTTTTTTTTTTGTTTTTGAGGGTTTTTAGAAAAATTTTTCAGTTTGTCGCGACCCCTAAAAATTTCCCAATTTCATCTAATTTCACAAGAAATCTTCTTTTGGGATGTGTGGAAAAAAAAAAGTAAAAAAAACCCAGCAAGTGGAAAAAAAAATGTTTTTAATTTTTTTTCCCTCTATGATCTTGGGACACCCTAGTACAGGTGGAAACAAAACCAGAGGGGGTGGGCCCCGGAAAGTAGGGGGACTGGGGGGGTAAGTTTCTCATAAAGCAAGAAAAAGGCACCTAGGAAGGGCAATGGGGAAAATGGGAAAGGGGGAACCAAAAATTTTTAGCTGCAAGGTAGGAGAAAGAAAACCCTTTTGAACATGTCATTGGGGAAGTAACAAAATATAGGAGTCAGAGTTTAAAGGCTTAAGCGTCCCAATAGAAAACCAGTATAGGCAAGAGGAGGGGGGACAGGAGACTAGAGCAAAAGACGGGGCCCCTGTGTAGGGGGCCCTTATACAGATATATAGACAGGGGACAAAACATAAAAACCCCCCCGGAAAATTCGAAACCCGGGCAGCCCAAGGTCCCGGGGGTTTCCCCGGATTATGAGGGCAACCTGTATATCCTTTTAGCAAAATAGAAAATAAATAATTAAACCCTACAACAACCAATGCATCATATACAAACTATTGACCTTTGTGTATGTGCTTGAAAATTTTCCGGAAAATAAGATATGGAAAAAAGCATCCACAATGGGGGGAAGGGGCTAAACTATACAATTTTTCCCTTTTTTTTAATAAAAACCTCCTTTATTTTGTCAAAGGCAATTCCAACATGAGGTGGAAGACCCAACAATGGCCCTGGATACCGCTGAGAGAATGATCGGAGAGTGTGCGGGCATTCATTTTTTGCCAACCTGAAAAAATATGTTTAAAAAACTAAAAAACAAAGAAAATATTTAACTTGTTTTCAGTTGAATACAATGATGTAAAATTTTAAGTCATAGACCCTTATCTATTAATATACAGCCGCAAAGCCCCCCGCGGATTTTTGGCTAGCTCCTGCGGAGGGCTATTGGGGGGCCTTTCTGCCCCCAAAACACAGACTCTCCAGATAGCCCTTCTAATTTTTCCAAAATCATGGATGTAGAAATGTATGTTTTAACCCCAAACCCCTTCACATCACCCCCCCCCTTCCCCCCCATTCCCCATCCCCCCCACCCATTCATCACCCATTCCCCATCCCCACACACCCATTACCCATAACCCCCACTTTTCCCTCACCCATCACCCATACCCCCACCCATTCCTCCCCCATTACCCATCACCCCACCCATTCATCCCCCATTACCCTCACCCTACAAGATTTTCCTCATTTCGCACCCATTTTTTTTCACAATTATCGCAATAGGCTGTTTAAAAAAAAGAAAAAAAAAAAGTGATGGATCCTCATAAGTGGGCTTAAACCTTTCCCCTGTAAACCCTGGTTCCAAAAATGTGGTATATGGGATTCCGCCACGGGGGGCAGAACCTATACCACAACACACACACCACACACACACACAACACAACACACACAACCACAGACCACATACACACACCAACACACACACACACACATAGCACACACCCATTTTCGCTTATAAAATTTAGTTTAGTGATCAACTTGTGTATGCCTAAAATTAACAAACGGGGGTCGTGATAGTGTAGAGAAATTTCTTTTCCCCCTTACAGACCAGAGGAACCATTGAATCATGGACGTATGATAACATGGAACGGTTGTCACCATTGAATTTCGTAGGTAATTCCTCCATTTTCCCCCCCTACCAATAATCAATCAATCATTGGGGGATACGCCGGGGGGCCGTCGCCTCGCCCCCCCTACGACGCCACCCCGGGGGTCACCACGCGCGAGTTCCCAGCAGGCTCCTTTCCCTACCAAGCAGCTTCCCACAAGAAGCATCAACATGCCCCAGCCCCGAGCCTTGGGGGGCCCCCCCTTTGGGCCCCCTCCACGCTGGATTGTCTCTTACAGATACAACCCCATGGGAGGGGTCGGTTTTCAGGGTACGTGCCACATGCCATATGTCGAAGTTGGCGCTGACGGATATGAGGTAATAGGCCTCGATTCAGTCTCACGGGGCAATCGCTGATTTGAAAATCATTCCCGCGATACCCTGATTTGCAGACCCTTAACCAAAAAGGGTTGATTCGTTCCTTAATCACTATTTAGTGTCCATGTCTCCCCAAAAAATAGAATAAGACAGGATCAAAGCGATTAAAGATCCCGGGTCTTTGTCCCCCTGCACAGGGACCGAAATGCCAAATCTCCCTGGGCGATCCATAACACGTGGGCTATGCCAAACCCCGAAGGCTTTTGACTGACCCCCCCTCATTAGGGCTGCGCTACCCAAAGGGATGTAAACTTTTTCCGATCTCAAAAGTCCTGCCACACGCATGAACAGCTGTCTGCTTCATTAGTAAGCTCCAAAACACCTGGACCTTTGGGCTTTAGCCCGGAGACCTCAAGTCCCCAAAAGGGTTTTTCCTCCCCGTGCAGGCTCGAGAGCCTCACCCGGACCTCCACGATCGGCAAAGTTACTGCTCACGGCTAAAAACAAGACCGTGTCTTTTGGGGTTTGCCGACGGACTCCACAATCACTTTATCTACAACCTTTTCCCAAAAACCCAGTCCCTACAAGCGTTTTAAAAGTGATGGGCAAAAGGGCGCACCCCTTTCCTCATCCTGTTTTTACAGGAAAAAAGCTGGAAAACACCTGCCCCAACTTCACAGCACTCTCAGTTTTCCAGAATAAGACCAGTTATAAACCCAAAAGTCCTTTCAGGAATCCCTCAAAGCGCAGAAGATCCCAGAGTGACTCACGATGCACTGAGTGCACTGAGTAACCCTTTTTAGATCAAATAGGCGCAAAACATCCCCTGCGAACTCAGTCGGCGTCCACCCCAAAAGAAACGCTAGGATACGGGCCCTTTTTGACTTACCCGGCGTGAATCCGATGCAGGGCTCTGATGCTTCACCCGATGACTGCGAATTCTTCACAATAGATGGGCAAGCACCTTGCCTGGGACGTGGCAGTGAATACCGCGGGAATTGTTGCAGTCCTGACGGCCCCTTTTCCTTTTCAATAGGGGCGCCACCCCCTTTTCAGCAGGAGGAAAGGTACCTGTTGCCCCCACGGCAGTCAGGACAGATGCAACCCGCGGATCTGGCTCACCCCCAGCTTTTAGGAGCTCCGCACTGATATTACAAACACCAGCTGCCTTTCCCCCCTTCAACTTTTCTACAGCCTCTCTGACTTCATCAAGAGAGGGTGCGGTTTCGTCAGTGGGGGGGATCGGCATCCACTGCCCCTAACCAGTGGTGTGAAAGCTGCTCAGTTGGAGGGTCCACCGTGAACAACTGCCCCCAAAGTACTCAGCCCAACGAGCCATCTGCCCCTCCATGTCCGACACGAGGCGCCCATCTGCCCGTTCGAATAGCACTCGCCCGAGAAGGAGACTTGGAACGGAGCTTCTTAGGGCTCGGTAGGGGGTCGGAGGTCATTAGCATTCCAAATGACCCCCGACCATCCTCAGCGAGACTCCTGACATACCTCTCCTTGTCTCTCCTCAGGAGGGTTCTAGTCCGGCGTGACAGAGCCCTGTGCTGGTTTCCCCGGTTCCAGCCAGCCCGGCAGTGCGACTCTCCTCGATTTTCTCCAGCGTCTCCGTCGAGACAAAAACCACGCCTTGACCTCGGGCGCTCCCAATACACTCCTTGGCAGCCTGTAGAGTTTCACGTTGAAGGTATCCCACGTTCTACAGGATCCCCGAGAGCACCGGAGCACATCAAACCGATTTGAGACTGCCACCGCATACTCATGAGCACATGTCAAGTCCTTCAGTTTCTCAAGATGAAACACAGTATGGTTATCTCTTGAGATTCTTTGGACTTGACTTTGAAGCTAAGTGTAGCAACAAAAAGTCTGTGATCTGTTCCAAAGAACTCAGCACTCCGGTAAACCCCTGAAATTTTGGGAGGATCTCCAACGAGTACTAACGAGGATGTGGTCGATCTCCTTAGCTACCCCTCCGGCATTACTATACCATGTCCAGCAGTGCAGCTCTGGTCTCTGATCCCAAGAACCTGCAATTCAACCTTCTGTACCTTGCAAGTTCAGAAGCAGAGAACTGTTGGTGTTTCTTTGGGACCGGAGCCATGGGGACCAACACATAACTCGTAGCCATCTCTCCCAGTGCCCGTAGTAGCATTGAAGTCGCCCAAGACAATGAGTGTGTCCCGAGGAGGACACTGGTCTAATACAGAGTCGAGTTTTGGCATAGAAAAATCTCCCTTTTCTTCAGTTTTTTCGCATCTCGGTAGGAGCGTACACTGCAACAAGAGACATGAAAACCCAGAGTGTGTTTCATCCTCACCCGCATTATACGCTCATCAACCGGAGTAACCTCAACAACTGACGGCTGCAGTTTGTGGAGATGCCATAGCTAAATCCCCGTACACGGTGACCATTGCTCATGCCGGACCAGTAGTAGGGTGTAACCCCCCCTGGGTTTGTCTCGCCACTGGGCCCGGCCTCCTGTCTCAGAGAGTCCCAAAACTACCCGCCTATTTTAATTATAATTCTCATTTCATGTTTTTCATAGGTGGCATGACTCAATCAATTCAATCAATCATTGGGGGCATACGCCGGGGGGCGCGTCGCCCGCCCAAACCTACGACGCCACTCCCAGGGGTCACCACGCGCGAGTTCCCATGCAGGCTCCTTTCCCATACCAAGCAGCTCTCGACAAGAAACATCAACTTGCCCCAGCCACGGCCTTGTGGGCGCCCCTTGGCCTCCTCCACGCCGGATTGTCTCTTACAGATACAACCCGATGGGAAGGATCGGTTTCAGGGTAGCGTGCCACATGCCCATATAGCCGAAGTTGGCGCTGACAGACTATGCAGGTAATAGGCCTCGATTCAGTCTCACGGTGCAATCGCTGATTTGACACGTAATCATCCCAGCAATACCCCATGATTCTGCGAAGACACTTATTACCAAAGGCATTGATTCGTCTCTTCAAGTCACTATTTAGTGTCCAAAAAATGTCTCACAACCATAGAGAAAGACAGGGATCACAAGCGACTTGAAGATCCGGATCTTTGTCCTTCTGCACAGATACCGACAACGCCAAATACTCCCGCTGAGCGAGTCCATAACACCGTGGGCTATGCCAATCCGCCGTAAGACTTCTTGACGTGACCCGCCGTCATTATGGACTGCGCTACCAAGGTATGTAAAACTTTCCAAGATCTCAATGTCCTCGCCACACGCATGAACAGACTGTACTGCTTCATCTAGTAAGTCTCCAAACACCTGGACCTTGGTCTTGAGCCAGGAGACATCAAGTCCCAAAGGCTTTGCCTCCTCGTGCAGCGCTTCGAGAGCCATCACCAGGACCTCCAGCGACTCGGCAAAGATTACTGCATCATCGGCAAAAACAAGATCAGTGATCTTGGTGTTGCCGACGGATGCTCCACAATCACTTTGATCTACAACCTTGTCCAATACCCAGTCCATACAAGCGTTGAAAAGTGATGGGGCAAGGACGCACCCTTGCCTCACTCCTGTATTCACAGGAAAGAAGCTGGATACACCTGCCCCACACTTCACAGCACTCTCAGTGGCATGACTGGCATCAGATAATTTCTGGCAACTCTCTCCTGAAGAGGCAAATAAGAAAGCTGGACACAGTAAAAAGGGCAGATCTAAGGATGGTATCAAATTTGAATGGGTGAAGAAATAAAAATTGTCCACACACAGTGGCGTACCCAGAAAATTGAAAAGGGGGTGGGCCAATATATATATATATTATATATATATATATATAATATATATATATATATATATATATATATTATATATATATATATATATATACTATATATATATATATATATATATATATATATATTATATATAATATATATATTAGGGTGGTCCACCAAAAATATTTTTTACTTTTATTCCTCCACAAGGTTATTTTTTGTCCATTACCCAAGGTTACAAGCCTATGAAATTTCATGGCGATAAAACTTAATTTAGAGGTCGAACCATCATCTCGCTTTCTATCATAGGATTTAACCGGAAAATATCACATACCCGAATTGGAGCACTTCCCGACATCACAGACCCAAATGGTGTTGATTTCTGAATTCTCCGGGGTTGAAACCCCATACACATTTTATCAACTAAAAACTGATATACAGCTGTCTGAATGCTGATTTTCATTATTTGGTTTTCATACCGTAAATTAGGGGTAGGCCATACCCTGGTTAGGGTACTTCTAATAGAGATAGAACCAAATGGTTTGTATTTTTAAACTCAGAAGGGCGATTTACGCAAAGAAATGCTTTCATATTTCATTTATTACTAAAACCTGCAAAATATGACAGAAATTTCAATTCTCTATTTCCTATAGAAAAATGATTTTTTTTGGCAAATTTGTGAATTGTCAATAAATCAGTGTCGATGAAACCACTTCTATGTGTAAATCGACCCTTCTGAGTTCAAAATGCAAACCATTTGCTTTATCTCTACTAGAAGTACCCTAACCAGGTATGGCCTACCCCTAAAATTTACTGTGAAAGCCAAATAATGAAATTCAGCATTCAGACAGCTGTATATCAGTTTTAGTTGATAAAATGTGGTCTATGGGGTTATCAGCCCCGGAGAACTCTGAAATCAACACCATTTGGGTCTGTGATGTTGGAAGTGCTCCAATTCGGGTATTTGATATTTTCCGGGTTAAATCCTATGATAGAAAGCGAGATGATGGGACGACCTCTAAATATCATTGTATCGCGATGAAATTTTGCACACAAGGAGGGGAATGCAACACGAAAAAAAGGCACGGTGTGGAGAAAGGACCAGTGCACTTTGAAATTTACCCCCTCTTCTTGGACCACCCTAATATATATATATTATATATATATATATATATAATATATATATTATATATATATTTTATAAAATATATCATATATATATATATATATATCTATATATATATTAATATATATATATATATATATAAAATAATAAATAAAGAATTATTATTATTTTATTCTTTGCAAAAGGGGGGGCATGGCCGTATGACCCCCCCCCCCCCCCCTCGGTACGCCACTGTCCACACAAAAGGAACAGAGAGAGGTGATCTCATCACAGTATTCAAAGGAAAAAAAAAAATTGAAGGAAATTTTAAAAGAGAACCTTTTGGTGACAAATGAGTGAAGAATGAGGGGAAAAAGCAGGAAATAAAGACCGACATACTAACATTCAGACACTAACTGTCATAGACATCAGACTGACAAACACAAGGATAAAAAATACTTAACACTTACAATCCCCTTGATGTAAAATATGGGTAAATACAACCATTACAAAAATAATTAAAAATTGCCAGATACGTGACAGTAGAATTCCAGACTCTACTACACTATGAGGCATTGAATTAAATGTAACACAAATGTCAATGCAACTAGAAAAGGATTTGAAATAATGTTCACTGGAAATGGGTAAAAATGATAATGATCATTACAAATGAACCATCATGAAAGGGTTGGGGTTTTTTAAGAAGTATTGTGGCAATTAATAATTTGGCAGTTGTGGCATATGTAACTTTGAATGCTTCATAATTTCACTAATGGGAAGTACATCACCTGTATTGCTTGAGAGGTGGTACAATGGGTCTTCATTCTGGCATTCTTCTTCTAGTCATCCTCCATGGTGGCCTCGTGAATCAGAATATCACAGTCTTGACCTGGGAGAGTTTGACAACAAAATGTTCTTATTTTCTGGGTAGTTAGCTAAATATTGTTGATGATGCCTATCTTTAGGGTTTTAATTTACTGTTTGTTAATATTGTAAAAACAAATGATAAAAAAAATCAACCCTAGGGAAAATTGCTGCATGGAAAAACCAATAAAGAAGGTAAAGGGCATATCAATCAGACTAATTCAAATCAACACTGCCTTCTAACTTACAAAACTCCTTGTAAAGACACCAAAAACCATTTCTAAGGTTGAATTTATGTTTTTTTTTTTTCCCCCA
>JACEEZ010007074.1:0-27602 GCA_016584305.1 Chionoecetes opilio | reverse complement strand
CCGGGGGGAAAAATCTTTCCAAAACTAAAAATTTTTACGGTGCAAAATTTATTTTTATATATATAATATATAATATTATAATATAAAAATTATATATATATATATATATAATTATTATTTATATTAATTATTAAATTATTTTTATTAAAAAAAAACCCCCCCCCCATCGGAAAGGTTAGTTTGGGAAATTTGGACAAAGAATTTAGTTTTTAAAAAGGGGATTGGGTTGGGATTTTTTTTTGGAAGGGCAAATTTTCCAAAAATTACTTGGGTTTTTTCACAAAAAAGAACGCCGGTAATGGGGGCCCCCTCAAATTGGAAAAAAAATAAAAGGAATCGAAAAAAGTAAAGGCCCAATTTTTTTAAATTTGTCAACGGGCATACGGGCCCCCTTCCGTCTAATAAAAAACCAAAGTCCACACGGCAAGAACAGCAAAAAAAAAGCCCTTTGTTTTTTTTTCCCCTTTTTTTGGGTTGGTTAAATGTTTTTTTTTTTTTTTTTTTTTTTTTTTTTCGGGGTCGCGTTGCTGTTGGCTGTGTTATCCCCTCGTCATGCCAAGCTGTGTGCTATGTCCGTCAACAGCCCCGGACCGGGGAAGGGGAAAAAATTTTTCCACCTGTGAGAAACACCCACACACACACACGCACCCCACACACACACCCACACACACACCCCCCCCCCCACACACCCACCCACACCCAAAACCCCCACCACACACCCCCACCACCCCCACACACACAAAACAACCACCACACACCCACACCCACTCCCCCCCCAGCCCATCCACTCAAATCCATTACCCCTCCAGTCACCACCCTACTAGTTAAAAAAAAAATAAAGGGGGATAGGTATACTTTTTTTTATGAAAATTTTAGAATAGATTAAATATATTTTTTTATACTTGTTAACAATAGTGGGGAAGAGCAGCCTGAGTGGTTATGAACAAAAAGATCATAGCCGCTTCCTAATAAGCGGTGCTTGTTCTAATGGAGATGCTTATTTTTTCGGAAGAAAAAAAAAGAAAAAAAATATACTTTTGGTTAAAGTTAGGTTAGGTTTCATTTAAAACCCATAAGGTTAGGGTTTGGTTTTATTTTAAAAAATTTAAAGGTTTGGGGGGTTCATTAAAAACCATTAAAGGTTAGGTTAGGTTTTATTTTAAAACTTTTAAAGGGTTTGGTTTGGTTTCATTAAAAAACCTATAAGGTTAGGTATTTTATTAAAAACCCATAAGGTTTGGTTAGGTTTATTAAAACCTTTTAAGGTTTGGTTAGGTTTCATTACAACATAAGGTTAGGGGTTTGGTTTATTAAAACCTTTTAAGGGTTTGGTTTGGGTTTTTATTAAAAAACCTATAAAGGTTAGGTTTGGTTTATTAAAAATATAAGGTTAGGGTTTGGTTTCATTAAAAACCCTTTAAAGGGAGGTTAGGGGTTTCATTAAAAACCTTAAAGGTTTTGGGGTTTTTATTAAAAACCTATAAGGTTTAAATTAGGTTTCATTAAAACCTTTAAGGGTTAGGTTAGTTTTTTTTAAAAACCCTTAAGGGTTTGGTTTGGTTCTTAAAACCTTTAAGGTTTGGTTTGGGGTTTATTAAAAAATTTTAAAGGGAGGTTTAGGTTTATTAAAACCTTTTGGTTTGGGTTTGGTTTTATTAAAAACCTATAAAGGTTAGGTTTGGGTTTTTAAAAATTATTTTTTTTTTTTTGGGGGGGGGGGGGGGTTGCGCAAAAAAAAAACTATTCCATTGCAACAAGACCTATTGTAGGGCCCAAAAAAAAATATTTTATGTCTCTTAAAAAGAACCCCCAAAAAAATCTCGTCCAATTACCAAAAGTTTTTGTAGTCTATATGAAACCCTAGTCGTTTCGTACACTCGCTCAGGTTGAAATTGACTAAGAGTTACGAAAAGCACCAGGTTGTACAAAAATACTGAAAATCAGTGTAAAACTAATACTTTCAATTCAAAATTTCCTAATTTAAGAAAAGGTTTTTGATTAGGCCAAAAATTTTTGATTTAAATTTTAAATTCCTGTAATCCCCGAGAGTATTCTATGGACCACTGTGGCCCGCGCCGTCCCGGGCCGCGGCGGTACGGGGCTGGCGCCGTTATAGTGAACGAAACTGCGTGTTTGGCCCTTGGTCACACAAAAACCCCTCGGGGGGTAACCCTGCACTCTTACCCCTCGCTTTACCCATCACCCAAAATGTCACTACACACCTGTACGGCCTCCAACACACCTGTCCTACACACCCGTACGGCCTCCAAACCCGTCACTACACACCTGTACGGCCTCGCAACACCCGTCCACTACACACCTTACGGCCTTTGCAAACACCTGTCACTACACCTGTCGGCCCGCAAAGACACCGTACTACACACCGTACGGCCTCGCAACACACCTTCCTACACACCGACGGCCCCCGCAAAACACCCGTTGTCGGTATCACCCTAAATAAATGACTTGGAAGGTTCGACGATGCACTAGGTTGGAAGTTTAGTAGTAAGTAGTAGTAGTAGGTTGTTAATAGTAGTTGTAGGTGGTAATAGTAGTAGTAGGTGGTAAAGTAGTAGTAGGTGGTAATATAGGCATAATCAACATGCCAGCAGCCAACACCCAGCCACTGCCTGGGCCGGCCCATGGATTTTGTCTTTGGTTATGACAAGATGGCGGCTGTGACTTCAGTATCTCGGCCACAGCTAGCCAGATCCGCGATCCATGTATATAGATCAGTGCCTGGTACTGGGATCACCGTCCCGCGAAACAGGGCTCCCCCAAAACGGGTGCACCGTCCTTATAGCGTCCTCGTCCAGGCTCTTACCGTTCACCGCCGCTTTTACTCACCGGCAGGAGTTTTGAGCATAATCAAACTCCTGCCGGGCGCGGATGCGGCAAAGTCCCCTGAACGGTTCAATGGACGGAAACAGCCCACCGAGTGTCCTAACCGTATGCTGCGTCCGCACCAAAATTTTTCACACGGCGGCGAATGGTGAGCCCACACGAGCTCTGTGTCGACAGCAGCATAAGTTTTAGATTACATGGCTATTGTGGAGTTTAGCTCCCATTTCCAAAAGAGTGATAATATATTTGTATATTTATGTTTATTTGTCACATTCATTTGGCTAGGCATTACTGTTGGTGGACTTGCATGTCAGTGGGTTTGTTTCCCCTATGTGTTTTAGGCCACACCCTCAATCTGCGCTGTGAACATAATGTTAGGCTTAACATTTTGTTTATTAATGTATACATGTTAATTCCAGGGGCACAAGACAGCAGTGTAATGCGACGCTAAATTGTCACACAAACACAGTTTCATGTTCGTCATGGAGAAAATAGGTTGACAGACCATTGAAGCTGTACAACATTTTGCGAAACAATGCTCTTTACAACATCTACCAACATGAACATCAGGCGAGGAAACCAGAAGAGATTGAACTGAGGGACACAAAAGCCAGTTTGGTCTAATTTAATTATGTTGATATATGTTCTTAAAAAACCCTAAGGACAGGTTATTTAGTTTTTAGCTATTCTGAGTCCCTGTTTTCCATTTTTTTTCCTGTTTTTACTGCCTCACTGCACTCTCAAACCAACTTAGCTGAAGTACATCCCTCCTGTTGGTTCTCTATTATCTATATACATCTTCATGGCACCTTGGTTAGGCACAGGGGTCCTCTTCCATTATCATCTGTTTTTTGAAATTGTTTTACCTCATCTCTCAAACTCTACATTGCCTGTCCAAATAAGTATTTCACTTGCAATCCAAATACAATCAGCATATTTTGGGTCACATTAACTTCAGGTTTTTCTTTTCACGAAAACTATTGAAATAATTAACTAGATATTATTATATTTTTGTCATTCTCTGCAAACAGTTACAATATTATTACAAGTGGTAGCTTATAGCGTGCTTTCTAGTTTGTCTTATTTATACCCATTGTTTTATTTTTTTTTTTATGCTTATCATTTCCTACCTTATGTGCATAGACTAGCTTACCACAACCTGTTTGTACAGCAGTGTATAACAGTAATGTTGTATGTACAAACAGATTGTATAAGGTAGGCTATGTAACATAGGTAGGAAATGATGTATGGAACATATCACTGCATATACTCTACTACTATATAGCTTACTGGCAGTTTGTAAGCAGTAATAAAATAGAATTAGCATGGCACTAGGCCAGTCATTTGATATGTGAATTAGCCATCATATTTCCCACTGGCCACTGCTTTATTTTAGGTGTATCTGCTTCTGTTCACGTGAATGTCTTTCATCTTTTCCAGTTTTCAAAAAAAAAATTCTTAGGTGTATTTTCAGTTGTTAGCTTTTTAATGCTAAACTATCCACCAGCGATTTGGTTTTTAGTCTCTTCTTAAAATATTGCATAGCAATTCAAAGCTTTCATCAGATGTCACCTCTGAACATATTATGTAGTTATGACTCCTTTCCTACTTAAGGCGTTTTGAGTAAAAGAGCTTCAATTATATATTTCTTCTCTACAAGATGTTGCACTAATCTCACTATAAGAACAGTGTTTGCAGTATATTTTGATACTGTATGATATGTACACTATTTTCTACTTTTACTTGCATACCAATATTATAGCCAGGCCCAAAATTTTCAAAGCATTTTCCCGTAA
This sequence comes from Chionoecetes opilio, assembly GCA_016584305.1. NCBI lineage: Eukaryota > Metazoa > Arthropoda > Malacostraca > Decapoda > Majidae > Chionoecetes > Chionoecetes opilio. Next base: position 22,962 of record JACEEZ010007074.1, on the reverse strand, counting down.
ATAATCACTTAAGCAGTCACAGGCTTTGCAATAAGCAAGGTTAGGTTGCAAACTGATGCGTTTTTCCATTTTAGATGATGCTGTCTTATTTATCATTAGCATGACAAAAAAAGGTAAGTAATATATATGAAAAATTTCCATGCGTCAATTTTCAGAGATTTGGTGTTAGGATATGAAAAAATAAATACGAATTTGTGTTCAGTTTGTAAAGATAAGTATCGAAATATATTTCCATCCCACTGATCTGTTTAGCGTTGAAGGACAAATCGCGAACTTTGTATTGTCATTATCCTACCGTAAAAACATGTTACACATAATCTAACTATTGTATTTTTCTAATCTCAAGTTGTTTCAGCTTTAATAAAGATGATTTCTATAATCATGTCTTATACTCCTTATTAATTTCATCCCTGTTATTTTTCATTTACTGCATATTTTCGCTTTAAAGCCAAGTAAAGTAGACAAGTTAACATGAAGCTGGGTTTATTAAGATCCTTGCTTTAATTTTGAGAAGTATATTGGCAGAACTTTCACATGATTTGGGCTCGGGAGAAGCTGTTTGTGTACATGGTCCATCTGGCAGCAACAACCCTCACTTCAAGAATGCAAATTTCGGTTCATTACGGATCTTATAAAAGGAGGAGTTCATGATATTATAATTTCGATAGAAAAGGTTACTCCAATTGCCATACAAAAATATGATATCGGGAATTCTTTCCTTTAAAGATCCATAAAGGACAGATTAAAGATAATTGCATTCCTGGAGGTGCAGAGGTGCAGTTTTGCCACCTTCTGGAGGGTGCATTAATTCACCCTATTTGTACAATAGGGTGTAAGATTGCACTCCGCCAGAAGGTGCAATAACGTAGTTTTGAACGTGGGTGCAGCTTTGGCACCTTTAAAGTGCAAAAGGGACATATTTTGCATCTTTAAATGTGCAAACGTTTCACCCTTAAAGGTGAATTTTGTTGCAACATAGGGGTGCCAAAAGTGCATCCTCCAAAAGGGCAAAAGTTGCAACCTATAAAGTGCAAAAAGTTGCACCCCCTAAAGGTGCATTTTTGCACCCATAATGGGTGCAAAATCGCACCCAAAATTCCAATTCCAAAAGGTGCAAAAAGTTGCACCCTAGTGTTAAGGTGCAACCTTGCACCCTTAAAGGGCAAAATATGTGATACGTTTTGCACCTTTAAAGCTGCAAAGTTGCCACCCTTAAAGGTGCATTTGCTGACCTATATGGGTGCAAAAGTCACCTCCTCCAAAAAGGTGCAAAAGTTGCACCTATAAAGGTGCAAAACCTGCCCCCTTAAAGGTGGCATTTTATTGCCCCCCTAAAGGTGCATTTTTGCCCCTTAGTCCAAATTTACTAATGTGATACTCAAAAACGGGTGAACTTGGACCGAATGGTTAGTCATTTTGTTTTGGGACTAAGACCATACTGGATTTACTATGTAGTTACTCAAAAACTGGATATACCATTGATACTCAGGTGACTTAACTTGGGTTACTCGTTTTAGACCACGGCTTGAGTATGCTAAGTTAGTCACCATGATAACTTTTGGTTTTGTGTGTTGCAAACTATTATACGTTAACACCAAGTGTTACGTTGTAGGAACTGAAACAAGGCTGTAGTTGCCTTCTAAACAGAGATGAAGGTCTGTCAAAGGCCAACAGCAGCTCACTTAAGGCATGATTCAGACCATGCCTTAGTTTTCAGCGCTTTAGCGGTGCACCTAAGGCGGCATTCTCGACTGAGGCATAGCGGTGGGGGGGCGTCTTTCGCCTTAACACAGGCGCTTTAGTGGGATTAGGGCGTCCTCGCTCGCCTCTCAGCATCGGCCCCTGAGCGTGTATGTGGTGGATGTGTAAGAATGGTTCCGCTACAAACCGGCACAATCAGTTGCCTCAAGTGAGATCTCCGCCTCTCTTATAGTGCACTACTATGGATGAAGAGAAAACTAATTTCCTCGTGCAGAGCCATGGAGTGTCTTAACATGCCAACAGAGATTACAGCAACAAAGGGAAAGAAAATCTGGATATAATCTGCGGCTGAAATAGGGAAGAATTACAACAATCAGGAAATTTAGTTATAATTACGTTAGTCAATACAGCATCGTTTAATATCATAAAGTAATTAAAAAGTAGTTTAGGTACATGAAGCATTGACAAATGTATTCAAATGTAACAATGTAAAATTTAATGTAAATATATATATATATAATATATAGATAATATATATATATATTAATATATATATAGATAGATATATATATATAATATATATATATATATATATATATATATATATAAGATATATTATATATATATATGATATATATATATATATAATCAGCTGTTTCAGCACAACTCCATCGCGTTATTGTGTAACATAGAAAGGTAGCATTCAGCGAGCTATCAGTCGCAGAAACAATATCGAAAGCAATCTTTCATTTGTACATGAACAGGAGGTGTACTGCGTACCGTACTGCCGCAGACCTGACGGGTGTAGTGTGAATCCACGGTGAATACACGCCGGTTGACGTGCGGTGCAGTGACGGTCAGGATTGCGTTTCACTAAGGAATCTGTACGATTCTGTCTGCTTCATCCCCTAGTGCACGGACGAGTCTACGAAAAATTGTATACCTGCCAAAATGGCGGGTCCCCATATCAGATGTTATCGCCCCAGACCCTGTAGTCGCAGCAGGAGAAATTATCGTAGCAAGATATGAACAGGACAGGAGGCAGAAAGGGGCGAGAATGAAAAAGAGAGGCCGCCCAAATCCAGTGAGAGTTCGAGAATATGTGGAGACGATAGTGGCCCCTGTACTCCCAAGAAGACTTCGAGAAGCCTTTGTATGCAGATTGAAGAGGGAAAACCAGAGAGCTGGTGTGGGGGGAAAAAACAAACAAAAAAAAAAAACCTTTGGGTTTGAAAACAACAGTTGTTGATAAACGCAAAAAAACATAGCATTGGTGACCTTTTATGTAAGAATAAAACTGCACAAAGTATAACTAGCGAGGTGCAGTCCCGCTGCAACTTGAACTTTTTGTCTGATATTATGGGGTAAAACTGGCCTTTAGTAAAATTACTACCCATTGACAATTAGTTTCTGCCATAACATGGGGGGGGGGGGCTGGGCCCCTCGACCCCCCTTCACGCTGTTATTCTACATTACGCTACGTAACCTATCCTCGCTGGGGGGGAAGGTCGGGGTTACAATGGACGAGAAACTGAGCGGTCACTAACGCCGTTACCACTTGCATTTTCCATATATTTTTGCTGCTCAGTATACCTGTGCATTATAACAATTTCGGCGTAGCATTCAAAAATATATACATATGAAAGAAAGAGGACCATAATGTCTAATACACATACAGACACACACTCCCCAGTCCCGAAGGCCCCCAACCTTTAGGAGTTAGATTAAGGTTCGGTTCAGGTTCATAAATTGTTGTATTGCGTTCGGAAAATAAAAATACCCCGCTGGAAAAAAAAACCCAAACAAAACATAAACACAAATTTTTTGGCAAGGAAAACTAATCAGTGTCTCAGAAAAGCCGCAGTCATTTCCATGTACAGGATTCGCCACACTCCAGACCCCCTTGTGGTATTTTACATTCGACGGGTGATGTATGGATTAGAAATGCCTAATGTCAGCTCTACAAGTGAGGATGGTTATAATAACGTGCCTTGTAATGCTTTAAAAACTGCAGTAGAAACCATTTATGTGTATGAAAATAAGGTTAATTTTGTTATGGGTGTAATAAGTCTGATAATTGTAGAGAATTAGCTGGTATGAATTAAATTGGTACTTCAAGCTTTGCATACTCTAATATTATTTAGAGTCCAGTAAGGAGCGTAGAGCTTACAACCAAGTACAATGAATGTCTTGAGCACAGCCAGGGAGTGTCGGATGGGGCGAGTGAGGCAGAGCGTGTTTGTAGCTTCGATGTCGAGGCTTCGTCCCCTTTCCTCGTGATTCTGCCTTATCACTTCTGTTGATCTATACTTATGCTGGCAACTAGGCATTTTGTCCTGTGAATCACTTTGAGAATGCAAGGTGGTCATGGGTCTCACGGTGAAACAGAGAGGAAGATAAAACGTATAATATATATCTTACCATCCTTCATTACCCGTTGCTTTTTTTTTTTTTCTTTTTTCAACTAACCATGTATCATTACTTATTAACAAATTAAACTCGCAGAGAAGTTACGAATTGATACTTGTCTTAATACAGACCTCAAAATATTGATTGACACAGATAACCTTATCTCTCATAACATTGTCGCCAATGTCGAATAATAATTCCGTCAGTCTCTGCAGTCCAGTTTTACACTCGATGATAGTCAATTTATTTTTCCACAATAACTTTGCATTATTTTAATCGATGAATGATGTTTGGCAAAACTTATCTTTGCATACACACAATGCAACCACATTAAGGTGTATCCAGCGATGTTTCTTACCTAGTTAATTCTATCAATTTGACTATACTTATCTACATATTACTAGGTTACTTACACCAGTTACCACACTGGTACACTTGATACACCACACAGATGTAGCAGGCGAGGTCTCGTCAATTTTTCCTTATATGTCTACAGTCCCTTACATTCTTTTACGAACAGTACTATTACTGTAGGTACATTATTGCTTATACTATGCACACAGCAGCAGCTAATACAGTCAGACGAGCCTTAGTCATTACTTGACGCATTGAGGTTTTAAAACGATTACTTGACAATTTTACGATACGATTTCATACTTGAAAAATATATGTTCTCAATTTTTCCCTGTAATTTTCACAGCTACTTTCGCTGACAGTTGAGTGTGCTAGCTACATCTCCAGTACACCACTAACTTGAAACACTAACACTGAAATTATTGACAGTGATTTTTACACATTGTGGGATTTCCCCACGCTAGTACTGGACACATATGTATAATTTTCCTCGGCCATGTAATTTTCTTTGATGCTTGAACATTTGTAATCCATCGTTTTCCATATTTTTCTGCTGTATTTGTCAGAGTTTACTCCACTTTTAGCGATAGGAATTATGCTTTGGGAGTTTATAGTTATTATTATATATATATATTTAGCCTTTAGTAGGTTGTACCATTGTTATTCTCCTAGCTAAAGTCTTATGTGCCTAATTTGAGGACAAATTATATAGCGGCCCCGAGCAATGTCATTCAGTATCACTCCTAACATATATCATTAACATTGCATAACTCATTACTAGTGAATTACAACCTAATTATCAAACAGGGTCACACGTATTATAAAACTTCCATGAGGATATGTGCATGTAATTAACATCAAAAGAATCAGGATTTTAGAGAAACATATTAAACATATAATTATATATATATGTTAATGTATATTAATTATACGTGTATATTCTCTCCTTCTGTTTCACCGTGAGACCATGAACACTTGCATTCTCAAAGTATGTCACAGGACAAATGCCTAGTTGCCAGCATAAAGTATAGGATCAACAGAAGTGATAAAAGCCAGAATCACGAGGAGAAGGGGGATGAAGACCTCGGGACATCGGACGCTACAACCCGCTTGCTCAATCGCCCCATCCGACCCATCCGCTGTGCTCAAGAAATTCATTGTACGTGGTTGTAATCTCTACGCCCTTATGGACTCTAAAATATTAGAGTACAAAGCTTGAGGTACCAATTAATTATACCAGATAAGTCTCTACAATTATCAGACTTATACACCCCATCAACCAAAATTAACCCTTATTTCATACACATAATGTTTACTGCAGTTTAAGCATTACAAGGCACGTTATTATAAACCTCTCAAATTGTAGAGCTGCAAAATCGGGCAATTTATAATTCATACAATCACCTCCGTCGGGAAATGTAAAATACCACAAGGGGGTCTGGAGGTGGGCGAATCTGTAAAAATGGACGAGACCTGGGGTCAGTTTTCTGAGACACTGATAGTTTTTCTTGCAAAAAAATTTGTGTTTTTCCAAGGACGGGATTTTTTATTTCCGGGAAAACCAATACAAAAAATATTATAACCTGACCGAACTTAATCTAACCTCAACCAAAGGGTGGGGGGCACTTCGGACTGGGATGTGGTGTTCTGTATGGTAGTAGACAATTATGTCCTTTCTTCAATAGTATATAAGTTTGAATGCTACGCCGCGAAATGGAATTAATAATTGCCAGTTACTGAGCAAGCAAAAAATAATATGGAAATGCAACGTGAGTAACGGCGGTAGTGACCGCGCAGTTATCGTCCATTATAACCCGACCTTCCCCCCAGCGAGGATTAGTGTTACCGGTAGGTAAGGTAGATAAACTAGCGTGGGGTGTTTATGAGGGGGCCCAGCCCCCCCACCCTGTTTTATGGCAGCAGGAAAACTATGGTCAATGGGTAGTATTGTACTAAAGTGCAGTTTTTACCCACATAATTCAAAGACAAAAAGTTCAAGTTGCAGGGCGGGACTAGCACATCGCTAGTTATACTTTGCAGTTTCCATTCATATAAATAAAAGGTTCACAATGCTATGTTTTGCTTTAAAACTCACTTTCAACAGCTTTCCCAAGCTCTCTGGTTTCCCTCTGCAATCTGCCATACGAAAGTGTGCTTCTCGAAGTCTTCTTGGGAGTACAGGGGCCACTATCGTTCCACATATTCTCGAACTCTCACCTGGATTTGGCGGCCTCTCTTCTTCTCTCTCCCCTTCCTGCTCCTGTCCTGTGTAATATCTTGATACTATAATTTCTCTGATGCAAATACAGGGTACTGGGCGGATAACAGCTGATATGGGGACCGCAATTTTGGGTATACATTTTTTCGTATTAGACTCGTCGTTCACTAGGGGAGTGAACAAACAGAATCGTACAGAATTCCTTAGTGAAACGCATCCCTGAACGGCACGGCCACCGGCACGTCACGGCCGTGTATTCCGACGTGTATTCCCATACACCGTCAGGTCTGCCGGCAGAGTACGGTCGCAGTACACTCCCTGTTCATGTAAAGGAAAGAGCTTTCGATATTGTTCGCGAACTGATAGCTCGCTGAGCTACATTTACTATGTTACACAAAACATCGATTGAGTTGTGCGAAAAGCTGATATATATTTATATTATATATATGATATATATATATAATATATATATAATATACTATATTATAATATACTATATATATATAGAGATACTATATATATATAATTATATATATATATATATATGATTATAATAACTATATATATATTATAAGTAAATTTGACATTGGTACATTTTGGAATACATTTGTCAAAGCTTCATGTAGCCTAAATACTTTGTACTACTTATGCTATTAAACGATGCGTATTGACAACGTAATTATAACATAAATTTCATGATGTTGAATTCATTCCCTATTTCAGCCAGATTAATATCAGATTTTCTTCCCTTTGTTGCTGGAATTCTGTGGGACATGTAGAAGACACCATGGCTCTGCAGAGTGAAATTAGTTTCTCTTCATCCATAGTAGTGCACTCTTATACGAGAGAGCGAAGATCTCAACTGAGGCAACTGATTTGTGCCGGTTGTAGAGGAACAATGACTTACACTATCCACAACCGACCACGCTACAGGGCCAGATGCTGAGAGCGAGCGAGGGACGCCCCTATCCACTAGAGCGCCTGGTTAAGGCAAACGCCCTACCACGCTATGCTCAGTCGAGAATGCCGCCTTAGTGCACCGCTAAAAGGCGCTTGAAAAAACGAAGGCATGGTTGATCAGCCTTCGTGAGCGATTTGGCCTTTGACCGACATTCATCTTCGTTTAGAGGCCAAAGACAGCCTGGTTTCCAGTCCTACAAACGTAACAATTGGTGTTAAACGTAATAAATAGTGTTGCCTCAACACACAAAACAAAAGTTAGTATGGTGACTAACTAGCATACTCAGCAGTGGGGTTCTAAAACGAGTCAACGCCCAAGTAGTCACGCTGAGTATTCAAATGGTTAGTCATGTTTTGAGAAAACTACCTAGGTAAATCCGAGGATGGTCTTAGTCAAACAAAATGGGACTAACCAGTTCGTCAAGGTTCCACCGTTTTGAGTATCCACATTAGTAAATTGGACTCAAGGGGGCAAAAAATGCACCTTTAGGGGGGACAATAAAATGCACCTAGGGGTGCAGGTTTTGCAATTCTTATAGGGCAACTTTTGCACCTTGGAGGGTGTGCACTTTTGCACCCATATAGGTGCAGCCAATGCAACCTTTAGGGGTGCAACTTGAAGCTTGTAAAGGTGCAAACGATATCAATATTTTGCACCTTTAAGGGTGCAAGGTTTATGCACCTATAAACACTAGGGGTGCAACTTTGCACCTTTGAATGGAATTTGGCGTGCGATTTTGCACCCATCTGGGTGCAAAAAATGCACCTTTAGGGGTGCAACTTTGCACCTTTATAGGTGCAAACTTTTGCACCTTTTGGAGGATTGCACTTTTGCACCCATAATGGGTGCAACAAATGCACCTTTAAGGGTTTGAAACTTTTGCACATTTAAAGATTGCCAATAATTATGCTCCCACTTTGGCACCTGTAAAGGTGCAAAAAGCCTGCACCCACGTTCCATTCACAACTACAGTTATTGCACCTTTCGGAGGAGTGCAATATGAAACCCTATTGTACAAATAGGGGGCAATTATGCACCACTCCAGAAGGTGCCAAAAACACTGCACCTCTGCACCTCAGGAAGCAATTATAGTTATCTGTCCTTTAGGATCTTTAAAGGAAGAATTCCGATATCATATTTTTTTATGGCAAGTTGGAGGAACTTTCTATCGAAAAAATTCAATATCATGAAATTCCTCCTTTTATAAGATCCGTAATGAACAGAAATTTGTCATTCGTGTAAGGTGAGGGTTGTTGCTGCAAGAGGGACAGTACACAAAACAGCATTCTCCCGATGCCCAAATCAATGTGGAAGTTCCTGCCCAATAAGTACTTCTCAAAATAAAGCAAGGATCTAATAAACAGCATTCATGTTAACATTGTCTACATTTACTGTCTTTAAAGCGGAAAAAATACGCATTAAATGGAAAATAACCGGATGAAATTAATAAGGATTATAATAACATGATTATAGAAATACATCTTTATTAAAGCTGAAACAACTTAGATAGAAAAAATACAATGTAGATTAAATGTGTACATGTGTACGGGTAGGAATGAATGACAATCAAAGTTCGCGATTTGTCCTTCAACGCTATAAAGATCAGGGTGATGAAAATATATTTCGATTACTTACTCTTACAAAACTGACACAAATTACGTTATTTATTTTTTCATATCCTAACACCAAATCTATGAAATTGAACCCATGGAGAATTTTTCATATATAGACTACTTTTTTTCATGCTAATGATAAATAAGACAAGAATCATCTAAATGGAAAAAACGCGACAGTTGGACAACCTAACCCTATGCATTATGAATAGCCTGTGACTGATAAGTGATTATTTACGGGAAAGGCTATTGAAAAATTATGGGGCCTGGCTATAATTATGTGTATGCAGTAAAGGAGAAATAGTGTAAAATATCATACAGTATCTAAAATATACTGCAAACACTGTTCTTATAAGTCGAGATTAGTTGCAACATCTTTAGAGAAAGAAATATATATGAAGCTCTTTTTTACGCAAACGCATTAAAGTAGGAAAGGGTACATTAAAATACAATAAATATTTCAGAGGTGACATCTGATGAAAGCTATTGAATTGTATGCAATATTGAAGAAAGACTAAAAAACAAAAAATAGCTGGTGGAGTTTAGCATAAAAAGCCTAACAACTGGAAATAAAAACCTAAGATTTTTTTTTGAAAACTGGAAAAGATGAAAGACATCATCTGGGAAACGAAGCCGATACCAAAAAAAAGCAGTGGCCAGTGGAATATGATGGCTAATTCCACATATCAAAGACTGGCCTAGATGCCATTTGTAATTCTATTTATTAACTGCTTACAAGAATGCCAGTAGCTAATATGTAGATATTATATGCACGTGATAGTTCCATACCATCATTACCTACCTTATGTGCCATAGCCTACATTATACAATCTGTTTGTACATACAACATATGTTATAACACTGCTGTCAAACAGGTTGTGTAAGCTAGGCAAGCCATAAGTATAGGAAATGATAATGCAGAATGGGTATAAATAGACAAACTAGAAGCGCTATAACCTACCACTGTGAATAATATGTACTGTTGCAGAGAATGACAAAAACTATATAAGACTCTAGGCTAATTATTTCAATAGTTTCTGTGAGAAAGAAACCTGAAAAAGTTAATGGGCCAAAAATATGCTGATTGTATTGATGCAAGTGAAATACTTAAATTTGGAAGGCAATGTATAGTTGAGAGGATGAGTATAAAACAATGTCAATAAACAGATGATAATGGAAGAGGACCGTGCAACAAGGGAGCATAGGAAGGGTAGATAAGATAATAAGAGAACACAACAGGAAGGATGTAGCTTCAGCCTAAATGTTGATGAGGCAGGAGGCAGTAAAACACAGGAATGGGAAAACAGGACCAGACTAGTAAAAAAAACTAAATAAAACACTGTCCTGTAGGGGTTTAAAGGAACCTATATCACATAATTAAATTAGACAAACACTGCTTTTGTTGTTCCCTCAGTCAATCTACTCATGGTTTCCTCAGCCTGATTGTTCATGTTGTAGATGTTTAAAGAGCATTCATTTCCAAAAGGTTTACATCTTCAATGGTCTGTCAAGGCCTAGTTTTTCATGAAGAACATGAAAACTGTGTTTGTGTGACCAATTTAGCGTCCCCATTACAATGCTTGTCTTGTGCCCCAATGAATGACAGGTATACATACCACCAAAATGTTAAGACTAACATATATGTCCAGAGCAGATTGAGGGTGTGGCCTAAAACACCATGGGGAAAACAAACCACTGACATGCAAAAGTCACCAAACAGTATGCAATAGCAAATGAGTGACCAAATAAACATAAAAATATACCACAAATATTATATACTTTTGGAAACATGGAGCTAAACTCCACAATAGCCATGTAATCTAAACTTATGCTGCTGTCACACAGAGCCGTAGTCGGGACTCCACCATTCGCCCGGGGCCGTCCTCGTGTGAAAAATTTGGTGCGGAACGGCAGCTCCGGGAGGACACACGGTGGGCTGTTTTCCCGTACATTGAAAACGCAGGGGACTTTGCCGGCCATCCGCGCCCGGCAGGAGTTGTTGAGTATCTCAATCAAAAACTACGGCCGGCGAGTAAAAGCGGCGGTGAACGTAAGAGCCTGGTAGAGGACGCTATAAGGACGGTGGCACCCGTTTGCGCCTGTTGCGGGACGGTGAACCCAAGTACCAGGACTGATATATATAACATGGATCGCGGATCTGAGGCTAGCTGTGGCGAGAACTGAAGTCCACCAGCGCACCATCTTGTCATAACCAAACAAAATACATGGGCCGGCAGGCAGTGGCTGGGTGTTGGATGCTTGGCATGTGATAGGCCTATATTACACTACACTTACCGATTACCACCGACATACTACTATTACCACCTACAACTACTATTAACACCTACTATCTACTACTATACTAAAACTTCCAACTAGTGCATCTCGAACCTCAAAGTCATTTATTTACGGTGATACACAGCAACAGGTGTGTTGCGAGGCCGTACAGGTGTGTCCCAGTGACAGGTGTGTTGCGAGGCCGTAAAGGTGTTAGTGACAGGGGTCTGCGAAGGCCGTACAGGTGTAGTGACAGGTGTGTGTTGCGAGGCCGTACAGGTGTGTAGTGAAGGTGTGTGCGACGGCCGTACAGGTGTGTAGTGACAGGTGTGTGCGACGGCCGTACAGGTTGTGTAGGACAGGTGTGTTGCGAGGCCGTACAGGTGTGTAGTGACAGGTGTGGTGTATGTGTAAAGGATGAGGCTAAGAGTGACAGTGTTAGCCCCCGAGGGTCGTGTGTGATGACCGATTGAGCGAAACAGCAGTTCCTCGTTCACTTATAACGGCGCCAGCCCCGTTACCGCCCCGCCGGGCCAGGGGACGGCGCGGGCACAGTGGTCAATAAGCTACTCTCGGGGATTACAGGAAAGTTTAATATCAAAAACCTTTGGCTAATCAAAAAACTTCTATTAGGTATATTGATTGAAAGTAGTTAGTTTCGTACAGATTTTCAGTATTTTCTGTACATACCTGGGTCGTTTCGTAACTCTAGTAGTCAAGGTCAACATCTGAGCTGAGTGTACGAAACGACTATGGTTTCATATAGACTACGAAACAACACTTTTGGTAATAATGGACGAGAGTTTTTGCGCGGTCCGTTTTAAGAGACATCAAATATTTTTTATTGGCCTACAATAGTGCTTGTTGCAATGGAGATAGTTTATTTTGCGCAACCCCCCCCCCCACCAAAAAAAATAATAATATAATGAAAACCTAACCTAAACTATAAGGTTTTAATGAAACCTAACACTAACCTAAAGGTTTTAATGAAACCTAAACCTAACTGATAGGTTTTTAAGAAACCTAAACCAACCTTAACGGTTTTAATGAAAAACCTAAACTAAACCTTACTAGGTTTGTAATAAAACCTAACCTAACCTTAAAGGTTTATGAACCTAACCGAACCTTATAGGTTTAATGAAACCTACCCTAACATTAAAGGTTTTAATGAAACCTACCCACTTAAAAGTTTTAATTGAAACCTAAACCTACCTTATAGGTTTAATTAAACCTACCTAACCTTATAGGTTTTAATGAAAACCTAACTAACTCTCTAAAGGTTTTAATGAAAACTACCTAACCTGATGGTTGTAATGAAACCTAACCTAACCTTAAAGGTTTTAATGGAAAACCTAACCTAACCTTATAGGTTTTAATGAAACCTAACCCTAACCTTATAGGGTTTTAATGAAACCTAACCTAACCTAAAGGTTTTAATGAAACCTAAACATAACTTAGAGGTTAATGAAACCTACCTAACCTTAAAGGTTTAAGAAAAATAACTAACCTTATAGTTGTAAATGAAACCTAACCTAACTTTAACCACAGGTATACTTTTTTTTCTTTCTTTTCTTCGCAATAATAAAGCTATCCTCCATTAGAACAAGCACCGCTATTAGGAAGCGCTATGATCATTTGTATCATACCGCACTAGTCTGCTTCCGTTCCCACTAATGTAAAAAGTGATAAAAAAAAATTTATATGTATCTATTTACATAAAAAAAAGTAGTACCATATCCACCTTTATTTTTTTTAACTAGTAGGTGGATGAATGGAGGGGTAGAGGATAAGAGTGGATGGGCTGGCGTGGGAGTGGGTGTGGGTTGTGTGGGGTGGTTGTGTGTGTGGTGGGTGGGGGGGGTGTGTGTGGTGGGTGTGGGGTGGGGGGGTGGGGGGGTGGGTGGGGTGTGTGTGGTGTGTGTGTGGGGGGGTGCGTGGTGTGTGGTGGTGTTACCAAGGTGAAAAGATTTCCCATTTCCAGGTCCGGTCTTTTTGTACAGGAAAATCCCCCCCCCAGCTTGGCATAACGAGGCGAAAAAACACACCCAGACAGCAAGCGAGCCGCAGAAAAAGGGCTTTTTTTTGGTTAGGGAAAAGATGGTGGACAGTGGAACAGTGTGACCCGGGCTTCGCGATCCATGTTTAAGATCGTGGCCCGGGCCCGGTGAGGCCCCGGGTATAGACCCGGGACAAATAAAAAACATTGCGGCGGGAACATTTTTTGCTGTTTTCGCCGTGTTGGACTTGTTTTTTTTCTATTAGAGGGAGGGGGCCGCCCACCCAAAAGGCTCTGTGTGCAGCAGCTTAAAAAACGGTAAAATTTTGAGTTTGTCCTAACACATACATTATTTTTGATATCACTTTTTTTCTATCTTTTTCCAAAGTTAGGGGTTTCTCTATAATTACCGAGCAGATTCGTGTTTTTAGTAAAAAACCCCAAATCAGGAGGTTAGGATAAGTTTAAGACCTTGCAGCAAAATCAAGGGGGCCCACAGCCCCCCTATTTAAAAACTAAGGTTAAAATCGCTCCAAGGGTTCCTAACATAAAATTTGACCCGGGGAGGGATTAAAAAAAAATATATATATTATATATATATATATATATATATATAATATATTATATTATATAAATACTATATTAATATATATAAATTATATATAAATAAAATATATATATATTATAAATTTTGCACCCGTAAAAAATTTAGTAGTATTTAGGAAATTGTCTTACTTACCAACCCTTTAACTGAACAAACAAAATGGCAATTTAAAATTAGTCAGAACTGGGGCCCCCGGGGTTGTGTAAAGTCCCGGGTTCCCCCTAGCCCCCTGCAGGCCGCCGAAAAAAAGAACAGCAATGACGTCACAAAAAAGTTGACCGCCCCCGCCTATTTCTGACGGTGCCGTACAAAGTTAAAAAACAAGTATTTTTCCCCCTCGGGGGGTCCCCCTGGCGGAGGGGTAAAACTGTGGGGCCCCGGTTACCACAAAGCCACTCAAGCGGGGAGAGGTGACGTCTTTGTTGGGCGGTGTAGGGCAACGGCGGCCGTAGAAGCGGGCTAGGGGAAACCCGGCCTTAAGCCTACACAAAAGGGGCCTATTTTACTCTTGAAAACGTCAGGTTGGGTTGTTAGGTCCGGTTAGTTTCCTTACCAATTTGTCAATTGTGTGGGAATCACAATGAGGGTATTTTCGAAAAAACCCGTGTTAGTACAGGCGCCCCGTCAAGGTCTTCCCCCGGCAAGGGCGCCTTTTTCCAGATTTGGGAAAAAGGGGCCCCCCACTGTCCGGTATTTGGGGGCCCGGCCAATCTGTGGAATATTTACCAAATACGTAGGTATATTTGTTAAGTGTCCAGAAGGAAGGGTAAACCAGGGGTTTTGCCGCGTGCGATAAAAAGCGAAAAAAGATAAACGTAATTATCGCTAGGTAAAACCTTTTATCGTTTATTTTTATGCAAAGTTTCTAAAATTATCGCTCACATTACCGTAGTCCCCCAAAAAGAGGGCATAAACGAAAATTCAAAGACGACTTTTTTTAAAAATTAGAAAATGGCACGGGGCAATAGTACAAACAGCCCGCCTGACGTTTTCGCCTGAAAAACCCGCTGCCGTGGAGCGAAATTTTTGCACTGCTGGGACGCCTCAGGCCCAAACGTGCAAGCATGACCCGCGACAGGTTGAGAAGTGGTCTTTAAAAGGGAAACATGCAGCTTGGATGCTGTCTGAGGAGGGAAGGGAGGGAGGGAGAGGTGATCAGAGGGGGAGGATATGTGGAATAGAACTTTTAGGCCATGAAAGGTTTTGTGACGTTTTGTTTAGTTTAATTTAAATTTTCACTGTGGGGAAAAAAAGTTTTTTCTTTTTTAATATTAACAAATAAAGGCACTTACATTATCCTTTTGTTATCGCCCAAGAAATTTTTTTTATCGCATCGTTTTTTCGTTTATCGCTACGCAGGTTTGGGTTTTTAAATTTTTATCTTTTTTTTTCCCGTTTTTGGGGAAAAAATTATTTTATCGTTATGCAAGTTGAAAAAAAAAATTTTCGCGGCAACCATTGGTAAATTACTACATATCTGCCGCAGAAAGAACGGAAAATTAATATACACAATCGGTTATTAAGCGTTTGCAGTGAAAGGCCCAGTTCTGTCTAATAATAATGTGTTATTATTTAAGCAGAACTGGGCTTTCACTTGGCAACCAAATACAACAAAAATTAAACCAACAAAAAAATATCTATTGTGTTATAATTTCTTATATAAATAATATATCACCAGACCACCTGTTAGTTCACTAATCGGTAGAGATTCGCTTTTAACAACGCTCTCCTTTTTCAGAATGAAACTCAATTTTCTGATTACATTTTTATATGTTGAAAGAAGAATCGAGTTTGTTTTAGTTAAGATAGTTTTATCGCCCCTCAGCCATATCTAGCTTACACCTTATGAAGGAGCCACAACTCTTTGTCATACACGTCTTCTTACTAACCTTCAAACCTCTTGGAAGCTGTTACCTTCAATGAAAATCACGGAATAAAAATCGATAATAAAAAATAAATAGGTGCAACTCCGCCGTCGCCATCAGCACAGTCGGTGACCGCGGGCAAATCCCTCCATCATGCAGCGAGCCACGCCAGGTAGTAGGTATGGTTAAGGTTAAGGTTAGGTTTAGTTTAGTTTTTTCTTAAAATAAAAACTAAACTTAAACCTCCTTTTGGACCAAATTAAACAGTACCAAGAGGTGAAGGTTTAGGTTTAAAAAGGACATGTATGACCAAAAGATTAGTCCTTCATAAGGTAGGTAAAAACGAGATATGCAAGGTTGATTACACAAAATCTTAACTCACTAACCTAAACTTGGGCATTAGGTATATTTTACACTAGGACCGAATTCCTATACAAGTGGGGACCATGGTTAATGTTACCTTTTAGGAGTCAAAAAACAGGAAAAGGAAAAGAAAAAAAACTCTCAATGAAGCTTCCCGTTGCAATCAATACTTTTGGAGACACGACAAAGTGACAAAGAGAGACAACAAGTACTCTACCAAGTGTTTATGTGCGCCTTCCTCTTTCTGTCTCTTGGACTGCCATTTCGCCTCACTTTTTCCTGTTGCCGCGGACATTTTTTTTTTTTAACGCGAATTTGGCTTTTAGTCAGGTTAAAGTGGAGTTAGGTTTAGGATGGTATTCAACCAGTAATTTGGTTACGAAACTACGTTTAAAGTATTCTTATCCATATATTTGATGTGTTAAGAATGTGGTCACATTTAAAAATCGTCGGAACTGGCTCATTTTACAGTTTCCCCTTAAGGTTAGTTAGGTTAGGGAACTTCCCTAGAAATAAGTAGGTAGCTGTTAGGTTATTGTTATATATTTTTGATGTATTTTTTTTTCAGCTTCATAATCATCCCATAGTGTATACCGGATATATTTTACGTCATCTACATATAATATACCTCCACATACAAAAACTCGTTTCCCCCTTCCCCGCCCAAACCCGCGTTCCGATGGGTCCTCGGGTTTTTTATGGAGGGGGATGAAAAACTGCAAAAAAGGAGGCATTTCCGACATAATTTTTAATGTGACCAACAATTCTTACCAATCAAAAATACATAGGGAAATGAATATTAAATCTCGTACTCAATTAATGTTTTTTGAAAAGTACCAATTTACGGTCAGAAAAGGTTACGTTAGTGTCCGTAGTGACAGTCATAAGGTAGGTCTAGTAGATTTTCCTATTTCCATTCACTCTATTACCTATAAAAACATCTTATATCTCCGAACAGTTAGTCATTTTTACGACTGAAAGTTTCCTCAGAATCCATCTAAGGTAAACAAAACCATACTCTATGATTGTGGTTAGAAAATTATAGTAATAGGTAAACATTCACTGGGCATTGATTACTTTTAACAGAGCCTCGAGAAACCAACATGTACCCCCTGTGTTATTTTTAGTTTTGGTAAATTTCTAGCATTGGCCCTGACCTCTACCCCTCCAAGGGGGAAATAATGTCTAGCCGACCCCAACTCCCTTCCCGCAAACAAGTGTGGGGACTTTTGGAGAATGTGAGCTTTTCGGGGTAGGGAAAATTACCTGTGTCGAAACATACGTAACTTATGGAGTTATGTAGGGGAGTTCAAAATTCCCTATAATCTAAGGAAATGTACCTAGATCTAGAAAAATTTACCTAACCTGAGCTAGCTTAACAACCTAACCATTAAATTTGCTACCACAGGACAGAAATTCCTTACACAATGGAAAAAATGTTTGTTTCTGTACAACATCAATAGATTCTAGAAATATTCTCTCTATGAATTCGTCCGTTCGCAAAATCACTACTTTCGGGAGATATAAGGAATTTTTTAATAAGGAGTGTACTATGAGGTATGGAAGGGAGAAAAAAAATTAAAACCTAACCTAACCCCACCTTTAGAACTCACTAATATAATCTAATCTATCTAAACTAAACCAAAACCTAACCTTAATTCACACACGTTTAACCTCAAACAATACTTAGAGAGCCAAATCTGCATTATTAAAGAAGTTGTCCGCGGCAAGGGAAGGAACCAGAACAGAGTGAAGGAGGCTCCCCTAGTGTTTCCCAACGTTCACAAGAGTAAAGAAATGGAGTGTGATCGGACGTAAAACTTTGCGTCACCTCCCTATAAACAACATGTTATCTCCAAAAGTAATGATGCGAAACAGAAGTCCATAGAGGAATGTTTCCTAGAATCGGTAAAAATGTTTTAGTGTTTGCCACTTACTCTCCCACTTCCCCCAAAACAAGTTTGGGAGACCCTGTGGGAATTGCAGGGTTTTTTTCGGGTGGGGAAAAATTATCGCGTCAGAAAACTACGTAATTTACGATTGTGTATTGGCGGGGGGTTTAAAATTCTCTAAATTCTAGGGTAATTCCTTATATCTACAGAAATTTCCCTACGCAAAATTAAACCTAACCATAGCCAAATAACCTAACCTAGCGGGGGGCTTGACCAACCCCCCGATAACCTACCTAACCAAATATAACCGAAGCTAACCTAAACCCAATTCTAACCAAACCAAATCTAACGCTAACATAACCAAAAATATTAACCTAAACAAATTAACCTAACTCTCCTAGCGGGGGTTGGGGGGGTTCCCGACACTTTCGGCATTGCATTCTGTGAGGATCGTTCTCAGGTTCACCACGTCTCTGAAACTATGGTCGAGTGGAAAGAAATCGCAATTAATTTTCAATAGATCTAGGGAATTAATTTCAACACCCCTAATTTTTCAAAAAAACTATGTGGTTTGCGATGCTCTATTTTGTCCCAGCCAAATATCCCGCCACTCCCCCAGGTCCCCATAGCTGGTTTTGTGGGAGAGGTAGGGAGTATGGGCAAACACTATAATAAATACCCTAGAATCCAATAAGGTTAAATAGAAACCACACTCCCAATTGTGTAAGGGAATTCGGTTTCCTAGTTGTTTTTTAAAATAATACCACCTTAACTTCCTAAACCTAACCAAATTGGAACCTCCAAACGGGGAGGCTCTGCGCCCTCGGACCCCCCCGATATTCTAACCTAACCTCCTCACGGTTACAGGGAGCTTTTTCTTACACAAGTGTTTCGTACCCTGGTTTTTGTTAGTAGTTTCGTAACACTGATTTTGGTTTTCTTTCGTAGAGTACCTCGAGTCGTTTCGTAGCTCTAGTAGTCAAGTTTCAACTCTGAGCTGAGAGTTGTACCCGCGCCTGCACGAAACGCTATAGACATTCATAGTCTAACCGTTATTAGTCAGTACTTGATGTAACCGTCGATATTATTTTGCTGCACTGATGATGGTTTTCAATTCTTCTCAGTCCAGGACCGATCGTTTTTTCGGCTGTCCAATCACACGCAAACCTCCATTTGAAGAAGCACTCACTGGCCATGACTTACGAGAGAATTACCACCGCCCACCGCACACAGTACCATGGCAAATACCTAGAAACAAATAAAATATTTCATTATAAACTTAAAACACATGTATTTGTATGGCGCTATCTTGATTGTTTTGTGTTTTAGATCTTCTAAAAATCATAGTCATGATTCCTTATGCTGAAAACAATCTATATAAAATGGACTTTTCTTCACGTTTTCTAGCCTCATCTAGTAACGAAGATACGAGGTGAATTCTATCATTCCCCAATCGGTGGCGGTCAGCTTGAATTTATCTTGGCTCCCGCACAAAAGTTGCTCAATTGTGACAGATGTTTGTCGGTCCTGTCAGTTTCTGAAGGTATTTGCTGCTAAAGTTTTTATGTACTAAACATCAGTTAACAAGATATATATACTTTGAGACAATCGGGCTGCTGTATTGACCTTGACCACACACAGTTCACCAACACACCACCACCTCCGTACTTATCAAGCTCCCTAGCGCACTGCCTTCCACCCCGCCCGCGGCGGCCGCCCCCCCCCCCCCCCCTATTTTTTTTTTTTTCCCTAAAGGTTTGACAAAGGTTGGCGGTACCCTCTACGCATGGCTGTAGCTGCCCGAAACTAACAACAGGATTTCTTGAATAATAACCTCATTATGTTCCCACACAAAGTTACCAGAGGAGAGTGTACATTGAACCTAACCCTAACCTTAACCCCGAAGTTGCGAACACTCTGTTTGGGAGCGAGAAAAAATAAAATTCGAGGGCCGGCCGCCGCACACAGGACCACAAACGTCTGGGGAATCCACTTCTGGAGAAATCCACCCCCGCACACGAGCCAACCAACACCCTCACACGTCACCAGAACATCAGCGAATATGTTAAACAATTTTTATACTACAATAGCTTGAACCAGCTCTTTACATGCCATGTAAGAGAACAGGTTGAGTTGTACCTTTAATACGGTGCTTGAGAAAGTTTATTTTTTCCCTGGTTTCGTTTTTTGGTTAAAAGTTTCTGCAATGACAAAAAACATTTAATGGCGGCATCTTGTATTTTTTGTGTTTTAATTGATAATAACAATGGGCTGCTTGTAATCTTGATGCGATGGGGAGGGGGTGGGGGGAAGGGGGGGGAAAACATATAAAAAGAACCTTTCATTCGGTTCTTATCTCATATAGTTTGACGAAGATATGAGGAAAGATAGGATTTCTCCCCAGATTCGATGCGCGACACATCTTGGATGTCGGCATCTAGCACAAAATTGCTTCAAGTATGACAAGACTCATTCGGCAGTTTCTGAACTATATATGCCCTTACCATCAAAATCAACATTAAAAAAAACTTTATACGCAAAAAAAGAGGGGTCAAGCTTATATTTGGCGTTTATCTGCCGGACTTAGAGAAAAACCACACCGAAGATTCTCTTTTTTCACATTTTATTATTTGTCCAAAAACACATTGGCCAGATCTGAATGAAAAAACTTATGCTTTAAAAGTTCTACTTAGCCCTAAATACCGCATTTAATTGCAGCAAAAATCCCTCAGTAAACAACACACTTTAGGGTGGGCGGGCCCCTAAGGCAGAAGTTTTCTTAACCTGGGGTGCATATAGTCTATTCCACTAAGCTGGATTCTTGGGAGCTTGCTCGCTAGCTAGACGAGTATTGTAAGGGGACGTCGCCTGATTGGACTGTAGACTCGGCTGGCGGTGGCGAGGGGGCATGGTTACTTGCTCGCCGCAACCCAAAACACTTGCGTTGCCTCAGAAAAATATTCATATTTCTTGGTCTTTATCATCTCTTACACAAGATAGACCTATTTTGTTTGTATCAGTAAATCAGGCAGTGATTGTTTCAACAACAACACGCATTCATAAACGCAATAGGGTAAAAAATAAAGGTCATGACTGACTGTATCACACAAGCGTAGGCAGACTTTTAGGTTTTCGTGGCATTGAAATGTTGTACTGCCTACCCGATATAATCAGCTACCAGATAATATTATGGAAAGCTGAACCTACCATCGTGTTCATAATACATTGTGTATATCATGAACATAAAAAAAATTACAGTAAGATACAATAATAGTAAGATAATTAACGGAAAGGAAAAGAGTGTATAAACATTATTCTTGCCTTATTTTGCTGCAAACTCGCTCTAACTCCATAAGTTTTGGTCACATTCAATTTTCAAGAACTGGTTCAAAATCCTTAACTTCTCCGCTTCCTGTTGGTATGTAGCACGTACCAATAAGGAAAAGAGTAGGTGGTCAAAAATGGCTAAGAAAGTAAACTGTTTCAAACTGGTGCCGTGACCCGGGTTATCCCCGGAGACTCTGAATCTCTGATAAGCTCTCCCGAAAACAGGTTTCTCTCCTATATAGGGGAGCAATGCTCACCGTCACTGTGCCAGTTTTGTTGGTTGCAGTACGTGAGTTCGGACTACATGTTTTAACGTTCTTAGCCATTTTGACCAACTACTCTTTTCCTTATGGTTACGGGCTACATTACCACAGGAAGCGGAAAAGTTAAGGATTTTGAAACAGTTCTTGAAAATTGAGAACTTGTGACCCAAAACTACTTATGGAGTTAGAGCGGCCGATTTTTTTTGCTGAAGCCAAAAATCTTCCCAAGCAAGAAATAATGTTTATACCATCTTTTACTTCCTTCAATTATCTTAATATAGTGGTCTTACTGTAATTTTTATGCTCATGAAATACACGCAAGTTATTCATGAACACGATTGGGTAGGCTCAGCTTCCTAAAATTATCTGGTAGCTTGGTATATCGGGTAGGTACGTACAAACATTTCAAGGCATTGAAAAACTAAAAAGTCCGCATACTCTTGTGATAGTCTAGTCATGACTTATATTTTTTTTTTTTTACCGATTCGTTATGAATCGGCGCTTCATGTTGTGTTGAACAATCTACTGCCTGATTTACTCGATTGGCCCAAAACCAACCCACCCCCCAAACAACACCCAGAAAACCAAAATAAAATAGGCCTATCTTGTGTAACGAGAGCAAGATGAGTTTCTTAAAGCCAAGAAAAAATATGAATATTTTTCTGAGGCAACGCAAAGGGTTTGGGTTGCGGCGAAGGCAAGTACCACCACCATCGCCACCCCGTCGGGTCTATCAGCCAATCAGCGACGATCCTTACAAAACTCGGCTAGGCAGTTCCCAGCTCCCAGGCCCAGGATATTCCCCTAGCTTTTTCCTTAAGGGGAAAATAGACTATAGTAGGTCAGGGCCCTTAGGCAATTATTTTGGTGCAAATTCTTCCACAAAGCCACCAATTTGACCAGATGTGCCCAACCATACTATGAGTCTTTCGATTTCTGACGGGCCTCGTTTTTTATTTCACTTTTCCCAAGACGGGCGCCCCTCGGGGCCGCCATATTGGCGAAATACCCGAAATTAGCAGATTGAATTCACGGAAAAACCAAATAATAGATGTTTGACCCGGAAAATGACAATTGACCTTTTAAGATGAACTTGGGGGTTGACATGACCCCCTCCCA
>JACEEZ010007073.1:32500-45000 GCA_016584305.1 Chionoecetes opilio | reverse complement strand
ATAGGAACACGGAAGTTTCGTAGTGCAGAAAAATAGGGTATGAAATATACTAACTACAACTACCACTACCACTACAACTAATCGATCCGGGGGACTAAATATGAATTCGCAGGGCAATATCAATACCCATTTACTTTACAGTGCGCGTCAAGCCTGTTTTTAAATGTAGTTATTGTGCTGGCTTCGACAACATTTGCTGGTAACTTGTTCCATCGATCAACGACTCTCACATTGAAATAATTTTTACGCAGATCAGTGATGCAACGTTGACCGTTTAGTTTTAAACCATTATTTCTTGTTGTCACTTGAGTTGAAAGCTCGAATAGGTTCTCTTGATTAATGACATCAAATCCTTTTAGGATCTTAAAAGGGTTTTCTATCAAGCCCCCCGGATTTCACCCTTTTAAGGAAAACATAATTTTCCGCAGTTCTTTTCATCAGAGAATTTCGCAGAGATGGAATTTTGTTTGGTTGCTTTTTTTTGACTGTTTCCCAATTTTTGCTTGGTTTTTCAAAAAGGGGGCGACCAGAATGAAGGGCATTTCCCAAAGGGTGGCCAAACCCAAGGCGTTTTAAATTGGTCATTACTTTCGGAGATTGTGTTAAAAATTTTGCGTTTAATAAAGACCAAACATATTCGATTTTTTTGGCAGTAGGCAATGCGGACTGGTTTTAAGATTATTTCATATGACACCTAAATCCATTTCCTGCTTACTTCGTTAACGATTTTTTTTGATTTGATAGTTTTATTGAGGTTACGTTGCTATATGCATTACTTTACTTTTTCGGAAATTTAAATTTTTAAAAGCCCATTTACCCCAGATGATAGTTTTTCGAGGTCATTTTTAGAGTTCGCAGTTTCTCTGTTAAAGCTTTACGCCTAATTGTGATCTGAAATTTTGAATTTTTGAACAAGCCACAGTCCGATCGTTGAAAATTTTCAGAAAAAGAGTGGGACCCAAGACCGATTTCGTCCACCCCCCCGGTTTTGTGGGGTCAAGTTTCAGCAAAAACTTTATATTTTGTCATGTTATTCTCCTTTACCAGTCTATCCCTTTTGAGTCCCCCATACTGGTTCTGGTAATGGAGTTTGTCTCTTTTAAAAAATACCGCTTAAAAATATCATTTAGTACGAACGCCCTATTTTTATTATTTTGAGGAGGAGGGGGAGGAGGGGAAAAGGGGTGGGGTTTTTGGGGGGAAAAAAAAAGATAAATTAACATAAAGGCTAGAGGGAAAAATAATATGGAAAATAACGAGAGAGAGAGGGAAAGAGAGAGAGAGAGAGAAAGAGGAGAGAGGAGAAAAAGAGAGAGAGAGAGAGGGAGAAGGAGGAAGAGAGAGAGGGAGAGAGAGAGAGAGAGAGGAGAGAGAGAGAGAGGAGGAGAGAAGGGGAGAGGAGGGGGAGAGAGAGAGAGAGAGGAGAAGGAGAGAGAGAGAGGAGGAGAAGAGAGGGGAGAGGAGAGAGAGAGGAGGGAGAGAGAGAGAGAGAGAAGGGGAGAGAGAAGAGAGAGAGGCAGAGGACAGGGGAGAGAGAGAGAGAGAGAGAGGGGGAGAGAGAGAGAGAGAAAGAGAGAAGAGAGAGAGAGAGAGGGGAGAGAGAGAGAGAGAGAGAGAGAGAGAGATTAAACATGTATAAGAAATCAAAGTCATCATACCAAATTTTTTTTTTTCACTCCCTCTCTCTCCTTCTCTCTCTCTCTCTCTCTCTCTCTCTCTGTCTCTCACTCATCAAAAAAACAGTAATATGAAATAAAAATATACATGATACAGACATAAAATACAACCCAAATGTGTCCACTGATACGAAATAATGTGGAAAAAAACTGATACGAAAAAATGTGTCTATAGTGACGATTTTTTTTTGAAAAATCCAGTAATTAAGGGAAATATTTACAAGAAGGAGCAAATTTCTTTGGAAAAAAAAACGAGAGAGAGAGAGAGAGAAAAGAGAGGAGAGAGAGAGGAGAGGAGGGGAGAGAGAGAGGAGGAGAGAGAGAGGAGAGAGAGGGGAGAGAGAGAGAGAGAGAAAGGGGGAGAGAGGGGGAGAGAGAGAGAGAGAGAGAGAGAGGGGAGAGAGAGAGAGATTGGTGATGTGACTCCTTTGTTTT
Organism: Chionoecetes opilio; assembly: GCA_016584305.1. NCBI lineage: Eukaryota > Metazoa > Arthropoda > Malacostraca > Decapoda > Majidae > Chionoecetes > Chionoecetes opilio. The sequence goes on along the minus strand of JACEEZ010007073.1, from coordinate 42,889 downwards.
GCGTTATAGAAAACGGATTTAGAGAGAGAGAGAGATATATAAAAGAAAGATAGGTAGAAAGAAAGAAGAGATAGAAAGATTAGGAATGAAAGGTTGGAGGAGAGGTAAATAAAAGATGAAGGAAGGAGGTAGAGAGAAGAGAGAAAGAGGAGTTAAGGAAAGTAAAATGGAGTTAAGAAGATGGAAGGGAGAGAGGGAGAGGAGAATAGGGAGATGGAAAAATATAGGTGTTGAAGGAGAGTAGGTAGGAATCAGGCTCTCTCTCTCTCTCTCTCTCTCTCTCTCTCTCTCTCTCTCTCTCTCTCTCTCTCTCTCTCTCTCTCTCTCTCTCTCTCTCTCTCTCTCTCTCTCTCTCTCTCTCACACACACACATTCATTACACCATTATACTTTTTTTTCATTTTTCATTAAATGTTCTTGTTTCTATTTCAGTGAATATTTGTATATAACTATGTACTGATTTTAACTTTTTTAGGTATTTGATGCAATTATTTTTTTTCCTTTATATTGCCTCTTCGTGTCAAATTTCCTCTTACTTTTGGCGAAGGACCAGAAAGAGGAAGAGGAAGAGAGACACAGAGTAGGGAAAAGGAAAGGGAGGAGGAAGAAGAGGAAAGAAGATGATAGTGCATATTCCCAAGCTTGTGTGTGTGTGTGTGTGTGTGTCTGTGTGTGTGTGTGTGTGTTAGCGTTACCCGCTAAATTGGTGTTATAGTAAGTTGGTGGTGGTGTTTAAATCGGGTAATCGTTTGTTATGTAACAATTATAGAGGAACTAGCATTATGGGTACGCTTGCCAAGATTTATGACTCGTTATTACTTAATAGGTTGAAATTGTGGTGTAATGTAGATAAATGTCAAGCAGGTGCTCAAAGAAGCAGAGGTTGTATTGAACAAATTGTAAGCTTAAGATTAATATGTGACTATGCAGTGTATAAGAGAGCAAAATTATATGTGTTATGTATAGATTTTAGCAAAGCTTATGATAGGGTGTCCCCTGATCGTAGCTGATAGTGCGTCTCAAGGCCTTAGGATGTGGAAAGGTTATGATCAGAGCAATACAAAAGATGTATGTGTGCACAAAGAATATTTTAAGGTCAGCAGTCCTGGATGCATCTATTGGCGTTCTCCAGTGGGCTCCATCGAGCTGATTGTAGTTTGTAATATACATAGATCATATGGTACGCATGTTAAAAAAAGTGGGAGTCGATAGTTTTCTAGGTAGTCTGCACGCTTTGTTGTTAATGGACGACACGGTCATACTAGCTATAAGTCGAGAAATGTGTGAAAAGAAGCTCTATATTGTGTAGTGGGGGGAGTCAATGTAGCGGATATAATTTCCCGTAGTTTTGCGTGTTAATTTTTGGGAACCACATCAGATGTATTTTTACCATCCATATGGAGTAGAAAAAACATGTTGCCATTTTTTCTGATTGTTTTATGGCGTAAAATTTGCCTTAATGTTCAGGATCACATTGTGCTAAAAAACTAGTTTTTTTTGTTGGAGGCATACATGGTAATGGATATACTGAGTTTACAGAACTATATTGTTGTTAACGCCACCTTTGGACCTTCACCTGGCATCACTCAATGAACTGTGCAAATATATCTTTGCAAATGACAAACTAATATATGCAAGACTCGCTTCGTTGTACCTCGCGGATATGGGTGCCCTCCAGATCCTGATATAAATATATATATATATATATATATATATATATATATATATATATATATATATATATATATATATATATATATATATATATATACATATATATATATATATATATATATATAATATATATATATATATATATATATATATATATATATATATATATATATATATATGCCGAATTCGTGGATGGGAACTTCACGGTTAACAAAAACCAAGTACCATTCTGTGCTGTCGGTGTTGATCGAACACATCAACCGCATCATAAAAGTCACAGGAGGTCTTGTTGGGATAACACAAAATGCCAATGCTCGGGACAGGTTTTTCCTCACAGCACCAGAACTGAGTCGGCTCGCGGAAGAAGCACATCAAATGGCTGGAAACCCAACTGATACAGTACATGAGGAGAATACCACGATCTGTCATAAGGTGTTTGGCAAAGACAGGCAGACAACATAGCTCGACTGAAAGACGTGATTAGGTCAGCAATGGATTCCATGACGGATGATGATGACCAACTGACAAACGTAATCACGAAAATGGTGCTACCAGGACAAGTACAGAATGCTGTGTGCAGCAAGACGATATAGGTCAACAAAGATATGTTACAATCGTTTGAGGAACGGATCAACAAGGATGAGGTCAACATCTGGGCTCGAATTATAAAGATTCAACTGAAGTTGTGAACCAGTACTAGCAAAGCTGTTAAACACAAGCTTGCTGACCAAGTGATTGAGCTGAAAAATGACAGATCCTTGTTTGCTCGCCTGCTGAGTGTGGCTCGGTTACACCCAGAAATCAACTTGAAAGATGTTATCAGCAGGTAAGAATTCACGGCGTTACCTCGGTCGTTGTCTTCTCCAACTGGGACACTCCTTCCTAGCACAGACAAGAGCAAACTCATGGCAATCCTGGAGCAGCTGCTGCCATGCGAGAAGAGGAGAGAAGGAGCACAACAACCTATGAAAGTTGACAATGGTGACCCTTTACCTCCCAAGAAAGTGACAGTTATTGACGGAATGGCACTTGTACATGAAATGGGAAAACCACAATGGGTCACGACATGTGCACAGTGAGCGCAAAACTTTTGCACTATACTGGACAAGAGAACCGAATCCTATGACGCAAGCAAGCTCTCGTCAAGTATTTGACCGCTATGTCCTTGCTACGTCATTGAAAGTAGCTACAAGGTAGCAACGACAAAGTGCCAAGCCACCGACTGCATACCATGTAGGAGACTCAACTCCAGTCGGAAAAAGAGTCAGTCAAACATTTTTTTTCCTGTATCAGCACGAAATATGAACTTACTGTTTACCTGGCCAGGAAAGCTCTCCGCCTGTTCGAGGAAAAAGATAAGACCTTTATCGTGTCTTCACGACAAGAAGTCTATTCCAATGAGATAAATCTGCAACATGTACACAGCTCCCAGGAAGAAACTGATACAAGATAATCCTCCACACTCATGACGCTGTTCGATGAGGAGCAACACAACTCTCGTCAAGCTTCAGTCAAGTCAAGCATCCAGTCACCTGACACGGACGTGTTCGTTCTTTTGATTCGACAATATCATCAGCTTTGCAAAGATATTTTGTCACAGGTAAGACAAACAAGAAGCGATACATTTCCCTGGAGCTAATAGTGAATGAGCTTGGAGAAGCGAAGGCTGCTGCATTGCCAGGTTTCCATGCGTTATCTGGGGCAGACCAGACCGGCCACTTTGCTGGGAAGGGGAAGCTAACCTGCTGGCAGGCTTTAAACAGATGTCCTTCAACAGTGATGACTGCTTTCAGTGGACTGAGCGCTTCCAACGATCTGACGGATGACGATATCAATGCCAACGAGGCATTTGTCTGCCAACTGTATGAGCCTTGGACTACTGTCACAGATGTTGGTTACTTGAGATGGAGGCTTTTCACCAAGAAACAGCTTGAAGCTCATAGGTTACCAACGAATCGAGAAGCATTGCAAGAAACAATTTCCTGGGCTCATATGTAGGCCATTTTATGGCATAATAACTACGTGCCTAACCCAAATATACTATCTCCGACAGAGTATGGTTGGATGATGGAGGTAGGCAGACTTGTACCAGTCACAGTAGACCTGTTCAGAAAACAATTTTTTCCTATTTTTATACCCCCCTGCAAGGTTTCCCATGCTTTTTGACCTGGAAAAGCCGAAAATTACAACCATTTTGAGCTAAAATGTCAGAAACCATTGCCTCATTGGACCTCAAGATATTAAGCCCGCGACAGTAGAAAAGCGCCTAATTTTGCCTTCCGCCAGACTTTTTTTCACCTGAGACTTTTGTTACAATTGGGATAGAACAACAAATTGGGTATCAAATTCAAGCATTTTTAATATTATTTCTGAAAAAACAATCCAAGTAAACATTCAAGAAAAAAAGACACATCATATCCAGAAAAAAAGCAAAATTTTCTGAAAATCTCATATAAATTTCATAAATATTACAATCTTGACATCAAAAAAATGTGTGACAAAGACTCTAAATACTATTTTCAAGTGGCAGAAAAATTATTTCTAGGGAGAAGGACATTCACAGCTTTTTTCAGATTTTGCTTTTTGAAGCTATCAAATGCCACGGTTGTATTCCACAGTTTTGGAAGTTATGTATTTGTGAGAATCGTGGTAATGATTTTGCGAAATCGTATCATTTTGACTCCCTGCTCGCAATTTCATTCACTACCTTTACATTGCTGACATATTCGGGGGGCCCTTTGCTGTAGTCATCACCTTTGGCCCATGTCCCCACGGTTGCAGAAGCCGTCATACTCAATCCCAAGGGTTGTCAAGCAGAAGTGACTCTCTGGCCAAACTAGATCAGCCAGAGTCGTTTTGGCGAAATGAGGGAAATAGGTTTCCCTCGTCGAAGCTTCTGGCTTCCATTTTTGGCGTGCAGCTTGGCAGCAATGTCCTGCTTCTCTTGTCACTGGTCTGCTACGAAGAGAGCAAACGGCACAACTCCTGTGTCGGGTACCATTTTTGGGGTTTTTCAAGTTTTGTAGCACTGCCGAGCAATCTCTGGATCTGTTCTTTTGAATTTCATCATGTCCTTCATGAACTGCAGATCATTTGCAGGAGCATCGCAGAAGTGTAGATGACATCCACATGGGGTATGAACAGTCCTAAAAAGGGGTTGAGGGTTCCGCTTCACAAACAGTTTTTTCATCGTACTCCAGTGCCAGCAAAATGACATCTTCATAGAATACAGGTTTTGGCCATCCACCGGGGCCTGATGAATGGCCCAGGACGACTCCATGGTTTCCGGGGAGGCGGTCCCCAAAGGAACGACAGGAAAGCTCGCCACCCACGGTAGTCGCTTGGGGGTTTTCCCCGCCCTCAGGATTTTGTAGTTTTTCCTTTGCATCTTTTCTTTTTATTCAACCTTTTTGGGGTCTGTGGACAGGGTTGTGGGGGTTGTTGGGGTAAGATCTGTCCAAACGCCCTTGAAGTGCTTAAACCCAAAGGATTCTCTGGCTTTGACCTTGCCAAACTTTCCCCCCTACAGCACCCCCAGCACACTAAAATGGGGGTCTCCCGGGGCCCGGGGTAGAACCCCTTCCCTGTCAAGTTTTGCCCCAGAAGCTTGGAGTCCCCAAATGTACTCCACTGTTGCGGCCGTTTGTCAAACAAAGGGCAGTGATCACCCCAGTAACCCCCCAGGCCTCCAGCAAACCCATGGAGCCTTGCCTGAGCCTTTCCCTTTGAGCGGTCTATACTGGTACTCCCAGTAGCTTCCCTTCAGATATGAGGGGCCCTGAGACAAGCACAGCCAGAGTCTCTGACGTGGTCCCAGGATCACTTCCCAGGAATCTTCGCATCTTGCCATCCAGTGGGGGGCGATATTTGGGAGGGGCCCCTCGCAAAAGCTGCCCTGTACTCCTGGTGATGTGGTAAACCGCAGCTCCTGTTTCCGTCTCGTTGTTGAGTTTTAGATGACAAACTTTTCCAGGTCAGCTCCCCCAGCCGTCAAGTAGCAGAGACTAAAGGGTGTCACTTGATTTTCAGACAACCCAGACGATCGCCCGGTATCAGATGTCAACACACCCATGACCCCTGGGAAATGGAGAGTCCAGTGTCTTGGTGATGTGAACATCCAGGACGAGGTTGTTTGGGAACCATGTCCCTGCACCCTTACGTCGGGGGTCAGCCCCGTAGACACATCACAGCAGTCCTTCGCGTTGGAGCTGAAAAAAATTTTAGAAATTTTGGACAAATCATATCTGTTCCTCTTTGCTGAGTCTTTAGCCCCCTTGCTTTCTGTGGGACCCTGACTCAAATATTTGTATGACCAGAATGGGGGCTTTCTCTGTCTTTTGATCCCGGTAGAACATGTGTCCTTGTCCTTCTTCTCCTTTATAGCAGTCGGTTTTCTCTATTTTTTGGATGGGATCTGAAGCCCCATTCGAAAAGGCTATCTAATTCCAGGACAAAGGCATCCTTTTCCCCCAGGGTCACCTGTTTACCTTTTTTCCTTGCTAGATTCTGTGCTTTTTTTAAAGGGCAGGAAATGCTGCGCTGCATTGTACTTGGTCATGGGCTTGATCCTAGCCATCTGCCCGAAGGGTGATAGCCTCCATGTTTTATTGGCGAGGGCTTTATGTTAGGATTCCCCGTATTTTCTGGCAAAATCTGGGATGGGGGAAAAATGGAAGGCCGTCTGTTGGTGGGTAAATGGGGCCATGATGTGGATGATGGGAGCCCATCAGGAAGGTTTTTTAGCAGATTAGTAGCAGGTCGGCGTGACGCTTGTCTCTGGACTGCAGGTGGAGGTTCTGAGATTCAACTTTGCGTCTCGGGGTCTTGCTTATTCCATAGTGAAGTTATCTTTTGAAGTATCTTGGATTTGTTAGCAGGTTTCAAAAAAATCTGCAACAAACATAACAGACCATTAGATGTCATGCTAAAACCCTTGGAATTTGTGACTAGAGTGAAATAAAATTTTATTTGTTTAATTTTTTTTAAAAAATTTTTCTGTAAATTCCCAAAGTAATATTTCCTAAAAGTTTTAGCATTTTGATTTTTAGTCAGATTAATTTCTTGCTTTAACTGTTTGCCATTATTGTAAAAAAAAAAGGCGAAAACAAAAAATCAAAATCTCGAAACTGGCGTTTAGAAAAGTGTATAGAATGAACTTAGCTTTATGAGGCAAAAGGGTTCTGACATTTTGGCTTATAATGAAGGGAATTTGACTTTTTCCCGGTCAAAAAGCATTTGGGAAAACCCTGCAGGAGGGTATAAAAATAGGAAAAAATTTTTTGCGAACAGTCTTTCAGTCACAGCCAAAGAACCCCCAGGCCAGACGCTGCACTACCTTGTGAAATGGGGTGCAAGAAAACAAAGTGACCCCTCGCTGACCTCGCTCTCAGAATTGAGTTGTTCAGAACTGGCAGTGGTAGAGATGAGGGGGAATGTCCCCCCTCAAACAGGAGATCCCAACTGAACTCGACGACGATGATGATTATGCTGATCCGACGGTCAAATCAAATCAATAAAAGAGAAAGCAGGAGGGGGTAAGTGGGGACAGGGAGAAGAATAGATGGGTGAGAGAAAGGAGGCTAGTAAGAGAAAAAGTCTCCGGGGCTTAACCCAATTGCTGTAAGTGTTTGTATGTTGTTGTGGGTCGGTCTCGACACGTTTTCTCAACTCGCACGAGCAAACAGAAACCACTCTGGGACGGCTTGGCAGGCATGAGCCTCGAAAAATGGAACCCCGGACACATCCAAGACAACCCCGCGCCCACATCCGCCGCCCACCGCAGGGTTCTTCAGTTTTTGTTTGATCTTCTTGTTCTTTCTTCAGGTTTGACTTTTTTTTGTTTTGTTTCTTTCTTCTTTCTTCTTCTCTTCTTTCTTCTTATCTTGTTTGTTTTTTGTTACTTGTCTTGAATTTGCGTTATAGTTTTTACTTGTTTTGTCACTACCATGTACTCGCGCACACCCCTACGCACCACGGCACCCCGCACGGGCGGCTGGCATCATTCTCAACCCCATCCCCCCATTCCAAAACATACTGCAAGGATTAAAAAATTATTGAAAAAATGAGTGAAAGAAGTCTGAGATTAAAAATGTTTTTTTTGTTTTTGCTTTATTTTTACCAAAGAGTGGACAGGGGGAAAAGGACTCAGTATAGCGGAGGGACCTACAGTTTTTCGTGGGATCCGAAGCACGGATAGTGAGGGGAAGGCGAGCGGAACGGAGTGGATTGTAGGAGTATAAAGTTTTGTAGCAGCGTAAAAAGGGTAAGATTACCTCCGTATAGGAGAGGGATCATTGGATTTAATGTGGCCTCGTCCGAACCACGGTAGGATAGTAGCAATGAGTTAGAGGAGGGGGAGGGGGGGAGTGGAACGGAGTGGATTGTTGGAGTAAAAAGTTTTGCAGCAGCATAAAAGGGGGAAAAGAATACCTCCGTATAGCAAAGGGGTCATTGGATTTAATGTCGCCTCGTCCGAACCACGGAAGGATAGTGAGAGTGGCTGAGAAGGACAACGAAGAGACTTCCGACCGATTTGCATCCCCACCGACCGACAGATTTACAACCCGACGGACGATCCGAAAGACAACCAGTCTTCATCCCCGCTGTGTGTGGTGTATCCAGGTCTGTTCCCCCGCGGGTGTGGAGGCCGTCGGTGACGACCCAAGGGTCCGGGGTCTCGAACTTATAGCCCATTGCCTTGCGCCCCCATCAGTCTTGACTTTCCTGTGAGACTCGCACGGAGGAAGGACAGATGGTTAGAGAGTGTGGTTAGGGGGGGGGGGGGGGTATCCTTGCGGAAGACGGACCGTCGGCGGCTGCGCTAGTCACGGTCATTTAGCCGTGGCCACCCATGGCCTGTCAGTCTTGGCCCGCCTGGAAGGAAAACCCTCCGGATCCTGAACCGTTGGTAGAGGTGCAGGGCGGTGCACGCAGCACCAGCATAATAAAAAAAATTACTTATATAAACAAAAAAAGATTTATACAAAGCTATAAGATAATAAGTGAGAAAAAACCGCCGGGACCGACTGCGTGCGTCGCCCTGAGGAAGCCTGTTGGAAGAGTGTGGTTATTTAATTAAGGACAGGAAAAGGATAGGGTCGTGGTTGATTAACTCTGTTGAGGAATCCGTTCGTGGCAGAACGTGGTCGTGGCCTGGGCTGCTGTGACTCGCCACTGCCATCGGTTGGCACATCTCTAAAACAATACCACAGAGTGTGTGCAAGGAAGGTCTGACCAGGGGCCTGACCCTCCCGGATATGAAAATGGTGAAAAAAGGGGTTAGTGGAAATAACAGGAGTTAGTGGGAAACAGTGAAGTGATTATGTGTAGATTGGAAGTGGGGGGTTGGGGTTTGGCTTTAGTAAGTTAGTTCGGGGAAGACGGTTAGCTCGCGGGAGAGTGCCGATGAAGGTGTACATTGTGTCATGTGTGTGTTGGAACAGGGTGAGTTGTTTTTGTGCTCTGTTGTATAGTGTGATGTTGATGGGAAGGATGTTGGTCTCCTTGTGAAGGGAGGAAAAGGTCCTGAAGTCGTACCACTTTACCCCTAGCGCGGAGCGTAGTGACTTGTTCTGGATCCTCTGTAGTTTGCGAAGATTAGTTTGTGCCAATAGGGAGAGAACAAGGGGGCAGTAAGCTAGATGAGGTAGAACAAGGGCTTTGTAGAGGTGCAAGGTTGTACGCGCGCAACTGTATTTGAAACTAACCAGATTGTTCTGCACTCTGGCCGCGGTACCTAATTTGGTGCTTGTGTGGTGGTGAAATTTGAGGTCTTTATCTATGTTAAGGCCGAGTACTGTGTTATTATTACTTCGGGGGATAGGTGTGGGTTGTGGGAGAAACGGGTGTAGATATATTTGTCTCGGCCTCTCGCGTTTTATTTTAAAGTAAGTGACTTTGGTTTTCTGAGGGTGGGAGGAAATCCTCCACTTGAGCTCCCATAGGCTGGTTGCAGTGATTTCCCTTTGGATGCGGTCAGTTAAGTGATATAATTGTCTGTCGCGTGCTAGGAGGGTCACGTCGTCTGCATATTGAATGGTCAGAGATTCTCGTTGTATTAGGTCAGGTAGGTCATGAGTGTACATGTTAAAGAGAGTTGGGGAAAGGATAGAGCCCTGGGGGACCCCGGCTAGTGGTGTAAAAGGGTCGGAAAGTATGTCTGTATGCCGGAGCCTCATCTGTCTGCCTGTCAGGAAGTTGCATAAAAGTCTTTTGGTCAGAGGAGGGAGGTCAAAGTCGTTGCATATTTTATATTTGAGTCCTTTGTGCAACACGGTGTCGAATGTTTGTTTTACGTCTTTTGTCACTAGAACTGATTTATAAAAATTTGGTTGTGAGCTCCCTTTGAGGTAAGCCACTATGGTGTTTAGCGCGTCGTCGGTGGAGTGCCCTTGCCTGAAGCCAAACTGTTTTGGGGACAGGAGGTTTTTAGTCTCGAGATGCGTCTTAAGTCGGGTGCATACTAATCTTTCAAAAGTCTTCCCTAGAATATCGAGGAGGCTGATCGGACGGTAGTTTTCGGCGAGGTGAGGGCTTTTGTTTGGTTTCGGGATGAAAATTGTGGTGGCTGTTTTGAAGGCTTTTGGGAAATAGCCTGTGGCGAGCGAGGCGTTAAAAATGTGTGTGAGTGAGGAAATGATTGGTGGGTGGGGGAGATTTTTTATAACGGGCCAGGTGATGCCTGTGGGGCCTGGTGCGCGACGGGGCGTTCGTTTG
>JACEEZ010007073.1:17500-22500 GCA_016584305.1 Chionoecetes opilio | reverse complement strand
CTAATTCCTCTGTAATTGTCAGTATCCAACCTGTTCCCTCTTTTAAAAATCGTAAAAACCTTTACTCTCACTCACGACACAGGGTACATGCCAGACAAAAACACCGTGTTAAACATTGAGGTAATGGTCAACAACCACTGTGCAGGTAACATGGTTAGAACACCTGGACTGAGGCCGTCCGGCCCACACGCTTTATCCACTTTCAGTTGCTTAATTTGCAATTCAACTTCTACAGGAGAGATAGGGTCATCCAGCACTGGTATTGTCACATCAGTGCTCACATGCAGGGGGGGAGGTACAGGAGTGGGACTCAACACACGCTCAAAATGAATTTTAAAATCCTCGTCACTCGGACGATCTTCATTGTCACGTTCGCTTGCCTCAAAATTCCCTTTCCAGCTGATAGCCTTCCATACCCTGGCATCATCGGTGTCACCCAACAGCCTTTCCCACCTACCAAAGAGCAGGTCACCCTGGCCTACACCTGGTGTCGGGGCACACTTGCTACGCTCCGCACACTCGTACAGGACGTCAGACACATTCTTAGCATAGACATTGACATCATCATTTACACTGTTATTAGGAATACTCACATATTTAATATTCTCAACAAATTTTTCTCTGTCTATATTGAAAAATCTAATGGGTTTCTTTGCCATGCAACCCGTCACGGCGCTGCCATAAAAAACATGCGTGGTCTCCCAGCATGGAGACTCTGGCAAGAATATTGTCCAGAAACGTCCCGGGAGGGCTAATTGTTATGCTGATAGGGGCGTGATCAGATGGGAGGTCTGTCCTCTTAATGACTGTAAGCTCACAAACATATTTCCCTAACTCGGGGGACAGGAGACACGTGTCCAGCTCAGACACCCATGTGTCGCGCTTCCTGTATGTTTTACTACTCATGAAATGTTTGTCTCGTGTCTTCAGGTTATTCAATACTAGTAGCTTATTATCTAAACAAATGGATGACAAAAATTCAGCATTATCATTCATCAGGCTTATATCGTTCTCAATGTTCGGGTAGGAAATGTTCATGCCAGGCAACTCGTACAGCTGTACTAAGTCTCGCACCGCCTTCCCAAACCTGGCATTCATGTCACCCATAATAATGTATCTGTTCCTCATATTTTTATGCATAATCTTTTCCTGGATTGCAGCAAAGGCATCGTGGGAGTACTATTGAGAGTCACATGGGAGGATATAACAAAAACCTAACATCACTTCCTCGACATTACCAAGCTGCAACCATATTTGATCACCTATATCTAAATCAATGTCATGTACAAAATCACTCATATTGTTCTTAACAAGCACTACAAGTCCACCTCGGTCTGTTGTGCCCACTGACTTTCCGCGATAGGTCACATAGCCTGGCAGCCGCACAGGTAAAGTTGTCTTCACTTCACTCAATGCAATAATATCATACTCACTTAACATACTATAAACATTTGACTTTTCTAGCTTTGTACATACCCGGTTAATATTCCATGATATTATTCTTATGTCTCTTATACACTGTGGTCTATTTAGAAAAACGTTGGGTTCCAGCTATCGATGACGTCACCGTCGCGGTAAAGCTTGCGCTGCCGGGTGTCCAGCCTAATATCGCAGCCCACGTCCTCCGGCCTCTCCTTCTCCCTGGTCTCGGCCTCGCGTAGTCGCTGCCACTCCTTCCTGACACCCGGGTGTACGTCCTTCTTAACATAAATCTTGGCGTATTTCTCTCCGGATGTCTTGAGGTGTGACAGGCACTGGCGAGGACACGCGACCGCGGATCATGATCGCGTATGGTCAGCAGCAGGGGGCGGTTGCGGCGGTGTCCGTCAGGCGCCGCGCCGAGCCTGCGGAGCTGACACTGCACGCCAGCCACGCCAGCCACGCCTATCTTGCCCCAAACTCGGTCCAGCTTGTCGGCGTCAGTGGCTGCGCCGTCCAGCGCCTCGCCCTATTCCGGCAGCCCCAGCACCACCACGTTCATCTCTCGATCCTTCCGGTCCAGCATCTCCAAGAAGCGCTGTTGCTTGGCGATAATTTCAGCTTGCTTGTCCACTCGCTCGTGCAGCTCAGCGAAGTTCTTGGCGACGAAACTTTCAGGCGATGTTATGACCTACCTCAACTCTGTCACTTCTGTCATCACAGCATTCAGCTTCTCCTCAAGTGACTTCAGCATCGGTGTTTCATCCTCCTCTTCAGCGGCTAAGATAGCGTCAATCAGCTCTTCTTTATTAATTCTTACCAGCTGAGTACGCTGCATCTTCTTCAACTCAAGTAGTCGTTTTGCCATGTCGGTGACTCTAATATTTGCAGTAGGGTGAGGTGGAGAGAGGGGCAGGCCGCACTGTAACTAGCAGTCAATATGACGTCACACAATGCTGATGTCACACCATGATCGATGCGCATGCGCCAAAATCCGGGACAGGGTCGCAGGGGGGTTGTAGCGTGGCCACCGAGATGACAAGGCCTGATAGATCGCCCGTGACGTCACATCATGAGGATCCCGCGCGCTCGACCCGCTCCGCTCCCCGTACAGGTTTACTTTCTCAGTTCACGCTCTTATTTATGTCGTTAATCTGAATCCCTGTCATTATCATCAATGGTGGTGGTGGGGGTGGTGGTGGTGTGGTGGTGGTGGTATTGTTGTTGTTGTTGTGGTAGTGGTGGTGGTGGTGGTGGTAGAGGTGGTGGTGGTGGTGGTGGTTGTTGTGGTAGAGGTGGTGGTGGTGGTGGTGGTGGTGGTTTGGTGGTGGTGGTGTTGTGGTGGTGGTGGTGGTGGTGGTGGTGGTATTGTTGTGGTGGTGGTGGTGGAGGTGGTGGTGGTGGTGGTGGTGTTTTGGTGGTGGTGGTGGTGGTATTGTGGTGGTGTGTGGTGGTGGTGGTGGTGTTGTGGTAGAGGTGGTGGTGGTGGTGGTGGTGGTTGTGGTAGAGGTGGTGGTGGTGGTGGTGGTGGTGGTGGTGGTTTGGTAGTGGTGGTGGTGGTGTTGTGGTGGTGGTGGTTGTGGTAGAGGTGGTGGTGGTAGAGGTGGTGGTGGTGGTGGTGGTGGTGGTGGTGGTGGTGGTGGTGGTGGTGGTGGTTGTGGTAGAGGTGGTGGTGGTGGTGGTGGTGGTGGTGGTGGTGGTTTGGTAGTGGTGGTGGTGGTGTTTTGGTGTGATGGTGGTTGTGGTAGAGGTGGTGGTGGTAGAGGTGGTGGTGGTGGTGGTGGTGGTGGTGTTGTGGTGGTGGTGGTTGTGGTAGAGGTGGTGGTGGTAAAGGTGGTGGTGGTGGTGGTGTGGTGGTGGTGGTGGTGTGGTGGTGGTGGTATTGTTGTTGTTGTGGTGGTGGTGGTGGTGGGGGGGGTGGTTGTGGTTGTGGTTGAGGTGGTGGTGGTGGTGGTGGTTGTGGTAGAGGTGGTGGTGGTGGTGGTGGTCTTCCAAGATGAAGAGACCATTAATAACCATCGCTATAGATTTCAAGAAAGCCTTTGACAGTGTGAAAAGAAAGCCCCTAATTGAATGCCTAAAAAAGTTCATGATACATCCACACATAATTGACGTCATAAGTGACATATACCTAAATGACAAGACCATCCTGTATCTAAACAATGAGATCATAACAAACATGGATGTTACCAGCGGAATAAGGCAAGGCTGCAATGGTTCAGCATCACTGTTCTTAATGATAACATATATCATCATCCTACACCTGAACCAAACAAATATTGGATATAAAGATGAGATATGCTTTATCTGTGCCTTGTTTTATGCAGATGATGGCCTTATTTTAGCACAAAGTGAATCAGGTGCCCTAAACATGACATTGACACTCATCTTAGCAGCAAGAGCAAGTGAAACAGTCAACACTTATTTAAAAGAGCATAATACCAACATATACCAACTTGGTATAGTACACAACACGAAATAACTGACAAATTAAAAGAGCATGATACCAAGAAATGGAAAGCAGAGCTACTTGAAAAAGAGACACTTAGACTTTACAGAACATACAAAACACACATAAAAGAAATAGACTTTTATGATAAATGATGAATCCACTACAACTTTGATAAGATGCAGAAGCAATACACTGAAACTAAACTAAACTACAGGAACAGACACACCCTCGGGAACACAGCATGCACGACATGTAACACTGGACTGCAGGAAACTTTAGAACACTTCCTATTACAGTGCGAGGAATATAAAGACATAAGGAAACACTATAAACTTTCTACAAGACAAACACTGACAAATGCTTAAAAACTTACAACATTTTACTCCTAGCAGATGAACAGGATGCAAATGTGAAGAAACAAACTTGTTACTGATGTGGAAAATAAGGAAACAGCAAGCACATTGATTAGCAAGCAAGAAAGCCAAGACATTTCACAAAAGCATCACAAGTATAAGCACAAAACGGGGTGATCAAACAACAAACACCACAAACACTTCAAGAATCAGAAAAAAAATCACCGATACTAAGGTGTTACCCCCACACTTCATCGACATCTCTAGTATGGATACCAATGGATAATTATGTAGAGTGTAATTACTTTTATATCACCATTCTTTCAGAGGCTGCTGGGCACTGTGGAGAATGTGGGTCCTGATTTTGTGCGGAATGTTGTCAATGCGCGAAATCCTGTAGACCCCTCCATATTTCACTGGTTTTACAGCATAACTGCTGCCCTAAAGCATGTTACAGAGTACTCTGAGATACATATTATTTTATGAGAGTAGTTAGATGCACTGGTATTCAGACAAAAGATATTTGAACCTGAAACCTACACCTGAAAAGGCTTTACTTCTGACGTGAATATTTTAATCTTATGAGTAACTATATTACTTGTAAGTGTTCTCATGGAAAGCTAGGGCCTCTATGTGGCTTGTAAACATGTATCAGGGCAAGCAGTTAAGTCGTAAAACCAGTGAATAAGAGAGATGAATGGAGGGGTCTACAGATTTCGCGCTGACAATATTTCGCGAAACACCCACATTCGTGAACCACATTCTCCACGAGTGCC
>JACEEZ010007073.1:10000-15000 GCA_016584305.1 Chionoecetes opilio | reverse complement strand
TGTTGTAGGGGACATGAACCAGCATCTGATTGCAAGGCAGTTCGAGGATTTGCTGACTGAGTATGGCCTTAGCTACCATGTCAACTTCACCACCCACACCTCTGGCTCCTCTCTCGACCACGTCATCACAGATTTGCCAGACGAAGTAATCACCTGCCTCCCCCTGGGTATTGTTGGATCATCGGACCACTCTGCTGTACTCACCACCATCAGCACCACTGTGGTACGCAACGAGGCTACTGTCCGAGTCAACTGGGTTTGGTCTCGTGGAGATTGGGACAGCCTAAAAGAAAACCTGGACTCCATTGTGTGGACGGAGCTTCTCCACGGCGACGTAGACACACAAGTGGAGACCTTCACGAACCTCCTTCTATCCCTCCAGAAAAACCATATACCTAGCCAAACCTACAAATCCAAACCCCATAATCAGCCCTGGTTTAGGTTTCAGTGTAGGAGAGCTGCTGACAGTAAGAGCAGGGCCTGGCTGCGGTACACGTCCCACCCCTCCCAATTCAACAAACATCGGCACAAAGAAGCCTGCAAGACCATGTGCCATGTCCAAAAGCAGACCATGCAACGCTGGAGAGAGGACTTAAAAGCCAAGTACAGCGGCCAGTCAGTGAGCAGTAAGGAGTGGTGGTGTGGAGTGAAGCAGCAGCAAGGCTTCTTTCTAAACAACACCATTCCGCCTCTCACCAGACCAAACGGGTCCGTGGCTGTCCGTGACAAGGACAAGGCTGAGCTGTTGGCAGCTCATTTTTATTTTAATATGTCGGTGTCAGACCCCTCATGCGAGCCCCCAGAGATACCATCCCTCACCAGGGCCTCTCTGGAGAGTCTCTCATTTAACAATAAGGAAGTAGAAAATCAGCTGCGGCAAATAGATCCCAAGAGGGCGCTAGGGCCCGACAACATCAGCCCTCACCTACTAAAGGGATGTGCTGCTCAGCTCGCTCCACCACTCACCATCATCTTCAACATCCTTTCCTCGTGCAAGTGGCCCACGCAATGGAAAGAAGCAAGAGTGGTTGGCATCCACAAAAAAAAACAGCAAACGGGACCAAAGAACTACCGCCCAGTTCCACCTCACCACTGTGGGAAAATCCTGGAGTCCCTCATCACCGCCAAGATCTACACCTTCTTGGACTCCCACCATCTCCTCAACTCCAAGAAATTTGGTTTCAGGCAGGGAAGGCCAGCTGCAGACCTGCTACTCCTTCAGTCTGCTTCCTGGAACCACTCGCTGGATAGAGGAATGGGCACCTTTGTCATGGCTTTGGACATCGCTGGAGCCTTTGACAGGGTGTGGCACCGAGGTCTCCCTGCCAAGCTGAGGAGCCTGGGAGTGCGCGGCGCCCTGCTGCAGCACATCCAGGACTACCTGCAAAACAGGACCTTACGGGTGGTGATCAACGGCCACACTTCCAGCCAGCAACCTATCCACGCCAGCGTCCCGCAGGGCAGCGTTCTCGGGCCTCTTCTATGGAATGTCTACTTCAATGACATTCTCCACTTCATTCCTGAGGCCCAGGCCACGCTGACGACTGTTACCTTGGCTTCTCCTGCGATAGGCGTGACTGGCAGGACACGGTGTGCCTCATCAACCTGGCATTGGACAACATCGTCACCTGGAGTAGTTGATGGCAGGTCAGAATGGCACCTGACAAAACCCAGGCTCTGCTTATCTATCGCAGGCAAGACATCGCCAACCTGCCTGCACCGGACATACAGCTTGAGGGCAGATCACTCCCGCTTCAGAGATCCATCTCCATCCTTGGGGTTTGGGGTTTGACGCGGAACTGACCTTCACCAGTCAGCCAGGAGAGTTGCTAAAAAACTCGGCCTGGAGACTAAGCTGTGTCCCACGCATCTCCCACCTTCTGTATGCCAAGGGGGTTGAGGTCCTGTACAAGGATCAGGGACGTCCCCTTATGGAATACCCCCCCTACCATGGTTTTTTCTGCCCGACCTTTTTACCTGGCCACACTAGACGGGGTCCAGAGAAGAGCCCAGGGACTGGTTAATGACAAACGTCCCCACCACGCGCCTGACTCATTCCAACCCCTCCAGGGGGCGCAGGATGGTGGCAGGTTAATGTGTCATGCACAAGGCATTAAATTTGCACACGCCCCACCTGGCAGCCATCCCAAACTCCTCAGGCCCCCGCCGCCCTTCACTTTACCCGTGTCACTCCACACAGACAGGAGCAAGTGACTGTGCCCTTCTCCCGGACAGAGCACCACCTACGTTCCTTCTTACCCACTACGGCCGTTGTGGAACCAGTTAGTCACCAAACTGACTCCACCACCACGCCTCGCTACAAGACATTAAGCGGGGGGGTGAAAGCTGGTTTATGGCCCAGTTTTTTATTAAATATAAAATGTTTGTTTTATATTATATGTAGCTATAGATAGCCCTAATGTAAAACCTAGAGCTTTTGCTCTAATAACACCAAATGTAATAACAGTTTAAAAAAAAAAAAAAAAAAGAGAGAGAGGAGAGAGAGAGAGAGAGAGAGAGAGAGAGAGAAAAGAGAGAGAGAGAGAGAGAGAGAGAGCGAAGAGAGCGAGAGAGCGAGAGAGCGAGGAGAGCGAGAGAGGAGAGAGCGAGAGAGCGAGAGAGCGAGAGAGAGAGAGAGAGAGAGAGAGAGAGAGAGAGAGAGAGCGAGAGAGCGAGAGAGCGAGAGAGCGAGAGAGCGAGAGAGCGAGAGAGCGAGGAGAGGGGAGAGAGAGAGAGAGAGAGAGAGAGAGAGAGAGAGAGAGAGAGAGAGAGGGGGAAGAGAAGGGGAGAGAGAGAGAGAGGAGAGGAGATAGAGGAGACGAGAGAGAGAGAGGGGCGAGAGCGAGAGCGAGAAACGAGAAACGAGAGCGAGAGAGAGAGAGGGGAGAGAGAGAGAGAGAGAGAGAGAGGGAGAGAGAGAGAGAGAGAGAGGTTCCACAACTACAGGCCCCTCTCCTGCTGTTTGTGGTGGGGAAAGTGTTCCAGAGGATCGTGGCAGAGGTAAGCTGTCGTCACCTCAGCGACAACTACCTCCTCTCGGGTCAACAGTTCAGACCTGGACGGTCCACCTTGACCTGCTGAGCTCCTTACCCGAAACTGGGCAGGACGACTGGATGACGGCCGGGACACTTTCGTGGTGGCCCCTGGACATAGCGGGTGCCTTCGACAGGGTGTGGCACGGAGGCCTGCAAAGGATCCATGGTGCCCTCCTGCTGCTCCTGAGGAGCTATCTGCATGGAAGGAACCCCCAGGTCATCGTCAACGGGCGGGCCCTCTGAGTCCCTTGCCAGTTGAAGCATCAGTCCCACAAGGCTCTGTGTGGGGCCAGTCCTGTAGAATATCTACGGGGAAACGATCTTTCCCGGCAATGCCAGCAGTCTGGGCTTGCTGACGACTGTACTCTCCCCTTTGCTCCTACCCTCGACATGACAGTGGGCGTGTTGCTGATGAGATCAATCAGCAGCTGAGTATTATACAAGAGTGGGGTACGCGTTGGCAGGGGGACCTTTGCTCCAGAGAATACACAGGCAATGGTGGTTTCTCGGCCCCCTGCTGCCGGGCCAGCAGGGGGAAAGGGAAAGGCTGCAGTTTGGTCGCTTTTCCTCTCCCACTCTAGGAAGCCGTAAGTTTCTAGGAGTAGATGTGGACCGAGAGCTAAGGTTTGACCGCCACATCTAAACACATTGCAAAAAAAGGCCTCTCACAGGGTCTCTGCCCTGTGAAGGGGTAGACAGCTTCCTCGATAGGGGAGGGTAGCTTTTGCTCTACAAAGCCCAGATACGACCTACTTACTCTCTTTGTGCAGAGCGCATAACTGAGGTCATATCTCTGGCTGGAGGCGTACATTCCACACACTTTCTCTAATCCTAAAGCCCCGTTAACCTTGGTTTAACTCTGCTTGTTCTCATGCTGTCCGAGATGAGAGGTGGCTCAGAAACGGTACCTTAAAGCATCCATCTCCTGAAAACTCATGCCTTTTATATATCTGCCTGTATCATGCCAAATCTTTACTTCAACTTACCAAAAACTCTTTCATTCATAAAAAAATGTTAAATCTTTCTGAATCAAACTCCTCTCGTGACTTCTGGCATCTACCAATAAAATCTCTAACAATTTTTCTCTGCATTTTTCCCTCTTATGCTTCACCCATATGGCTCCACAGCTGTCTCATCTACTTCTAAAGCTAAAACTCCTCGCTCAAACATTGCTAAATATTCCACTCTGGTTGATGAAGGGCTTGTCCTCCTTCTCCTCCACCCTCTTTTCTATATTAGGCTGTCATTAAGATCCTTCGTAATGAGTTTTCCTTGCCCTTTCTGGCCTAGATCCTTGGAAGGCTAACGTCCTGACGGAGTCCCTCCTATTGTTCTCAAAATTTGTGCTTCTGGTGCTTGCACCCTGCCTGGTCAAATTTTTCGTCTTTGTCTATCTACCTTTCCAAAAACTTCCCCCTTTTCCCTTTCCTTGCGGGAAGTTTGCTCACACCCAAACCCCTTTCCTAAGAAGGGTGATCGTTATAATCCTTCAAACTACCGTCCTATAGCTTTGATTTTCCTGCCATTCTAAATTTTTTGAATCTATACTTGATAAGAAGATTCTTAAGCATCTATCTGCTCACAATCTTCTATCTGATCGTCATTTACGGTTTCCGTAAAGGGTGATCTACTGGCGATCTTCTAGCTTTCCTTAGTGAATTTTGGTCATCCTCCTTTAGGGGTTTGGGTTTGAAACTTTTGCTGTTGCCCTTGACATATAAAAAGCTTTTGATAGAGTCTGGCAAAAATTTTTAAATTTTCCCAAAAACTACCCTCATTCGGCTTCTACCCTTCTCCTTTATCTTCATCTTAAGTTTCCTTTCAACCGTTCTATTGCGAAACCCTGTAGACGGACATTGTTCTTCACCTAAATCTATCAATAGTGGTGTTCCCATGGTCTGTCCTATCACCCACTCTCTTCTAATTTTCATTAATGATCTTCAAAGTCAAAACGCAAGGCCCTAT
>JACEEZ010007073.1:0-5000 GCA_016584305.1 Chionoecetes opilio | reverse complement strand
TAAATTTTTTAATTTTTTTGGGCTTAAATTTAATTCACAACTAACAATTACTAAAAAATTAAACTTCCAAATTCACTATTTAGCAATTGTAGTCCATAAAAAAAAAAATTTTGTCTGTTCTATATTTTTTCATGGATTGGTGGTATTAGGGACACAGTTAAAATTTAGCGGCCCTAAAGGGCACTGCAATAAGTTACGGGGTCAAATTGATGAGTTTGGGGATCATGGGGGAATTTTTTCCCAAATTTAAAAGTGGGGGAAAGCACAGTTAGAAAAAAAAGATAAGTATCTATCAAATTTATATCATATCTAGTAGAGAGGGGGCAGGTGAAAAAGTGGAAACATAATCTGTGAGCAGGCTGATTTTGAAGACCCTTCAAAAAACCCCCTTTAAGATCGATGATGTTATAGAAAAAAATGGGCCCTTAAAACTTGAGCCTTTAGAGAATCAAATTCCCCTTTTATTCAGTGCCTGATTTTGAAGGGAATAGCTAAGTGGGTTTCCCTTTTTGGGCCCGTTCGAAAGTAAACCCGTTAGACAGAGGATCAGGGATAAATTGAATTCCCTAAAAGGTCAGATAAAGGGTGATGGGGAAAGATCATTTCAGGTTTTCCTTCAGAAACCGATAGCTTCAGTGTGCGGTAGATTTACTGGAGAAAACCTACGAGAAAGAGAAAAATGTGAGAGACCTTGCAAAAAAAATTGTTTAATATAAAAAGTCCCCCTTCATAATTTTCAATCTCGTCTGAATTTAGAGCAGAGTTAGAGAGAAAATTTGAAGAGAGAGAAAAAATGCGGTTGATTTAGAAGAATTTAGCTGGTTGCTGTCCATTTTCTTAGTAGTAAATTGCCTAACCTCTGTAGATCAAGTTCAATGAAGAAAAAAAAGGTCTTTTTCTAAAAGAAGACTTTAGAACTGTCTTTAGACATTACAAATAATTTACAACCCAAGGATTACAAAGGGAAAAAAGGGGAAGGAGAAAAAAAAGGATGAAAGACCCTCCTTGCCCTCTAAAAGGGGCTAAATTTTTGCAACCAAAAAGGGCCCAAGGGCCTGAGAGACCCAAAGCGAGTTCCACCCCAAACCCAATTTTCCTAACTCAAAATTTCCAGGCAGAGCCCCACCCCAAACCCAAATTAACCTAGCTCCAATTCCCAGGCGGGTTTCCACCAACCAATAACCTAACTCACAATTTAAGTATTCTGTGTGAAGGGTCCAAAAAACCCCAAAATTTGCAAAAACTATGAGAGCCGTGGTAACTGGTAAAGTATTAGAGAGTTAGAAAAATGTGAAAAAGGTACTTGCCATATAAAAAAGAGACGGGAAATTTTTAAAATTCGAGAGTCCTTCATGTATAAGGATTCCAATTCTTTTTTATGTGACGCGGGCCAACCAACTGGGAGAGTGGCACGTATGTGTGTCAGTGGACCTACAGGTGTCATGAAAATTAAAGTTTAATGGGCTCAAACCCAAAATTAAGGTTTAAAAAATTGTAAAGGGCTGCAAAAACTTGTTGACAAGGATCAAGAGAATTTTTATCAGAAAAAAATTTGTTGATTTTTAAAATTTTTTAAATCTTGTGGCAGGTGGACTTAAAAAATTTCGGATTTATAGGAAAAATAGAAATAAGTCTATGATTTAGTGAATTTTACAGTCATCTGGTTTAAAATATAAGATTGAATGCTATAGTTCTGGAAATTTACCTAAAAATATTAGAAGGAGGGAACAAAAAATTTCAAAGGGCACATGAAGGACCAAAAAATTAGGCCCCTGACCCAAACTTAAAGGATAAGTAGATTCCATTGATTTTTAATAGGAGCAGCCCAGTATGAAAAAATAATAAAGGTCTATTTCAAGAACATGGCTCCAGCTTCTTGAAAAGTAAATCTGACTGATCCCCTTTTTGGAAAAATTCCTTTGATTCATAGACAGAGTAGATAAATCGAGAGTAGTCATGGTCTCAAAGTTTTTTTCGCCCCGGGGAGCAGGAAATTGAAAAAATTGGGGAACTAGACAAAATAGGAAAAAAATGGGAAGGTAGGAATCCTGAAGAGGGGTTTGGTAGAAATTATAGCAAAACTTTTGAGTACCATGACAACAGTAGTGGGTTAAGATCCCCGGGAAAGTTAAAATAAATCTTACCCACTAATTACAATTAGCTTTGGGTGGGACTAAATTCAAATTTAAAGAAGCAAAAACTGCAGACTCGTAACCATAGAAGCAGGACCCGAGACTGTTTAAAAAGGGGTTTCATTAAAAAAAGTACAAATGCAACGGTTATGAAAAACCCCACTACTTGCCACATTACCCGTAATTAAAGAGAGTAAAAACCACCAGTAGGGGTGGTATTTGATTGACTGAAAAAAAATTCTCGGAGAAAACCTTTGAATGATGTTTACGTGGACCAGCCCAACTGGGAAAAAAAGGGGACATTTTCTAAGATTTTGAAGAACAAATTGATATGTAGCAGATACGCAAGGCCTTTTTTGAATAGGATTGCAAGAAATTTTATAGGGGTTACCAAGATTTATCGGCCTAGTACCCCAAAAATGTAAATAGCCCCTTTGGGTACTAAAAATTTAAATCAGTTTTTATTTTGGGGTAGTAGTTTGCCTTCTACTTTAAATGACTCTTGTCATTTAAATAAAGAAAAAAGAAAATAAGTAGGAAGTAAACCTGCTCAAAAACTCTCTATATATGGACAATATCCAGGGCCCCCATTAATGATGAGAATTCCTTACTAAAAATGTATGATGAGCCCAAAAAGGTCTTGACTCGGCAATATGCCATTTAAGAATGGGTCCAATTTACCCCTTTGAATGCTAACTTTCGTCTGGCCCCCAAAGGGAAAAAATTAAGTGTTGGGGTTTTTAGTGGGATCTCAAATTGACTCACTTCCAATTAAAGAGTAGAAGGGGGTCAGAAATAGCAAAAGGTCCTTGCTAAGTAAGTTAGTAAAAGTATGACCTTTTGGGGTAATTTAAACCTTAACCTACCCCTTTAAAAATTTTTAGTTCAGGAATTTTGGGCTAAGAAATTTAATTTGGGGGAGAAAATTCAGGGGAAAAAATTAATTCAGGGAAACCCTATCCCGGTGCCCAAAAGCTCTCAAAAAAATTTTTTTTTCCCAGGCACAGATGGAGGGAAAATTTTAACTTGATTTTCACTTATTTACAGATGATCCCCAAGGCCCATGGAGTGTCTGTATATACTGATTATAATTGAACCCAGCTATTGATTTTCCAGGCAAGAGTAGCCCCCCCAAAATCAAGAACTTTTCCTCAGTTTTTTAGCTAACTGCAATTTTTAAGTAGCAAAAAATTTAAATAAAATGTTTAAATAAATTTGCACCCATAACTTTTAAAAAAAATTCCTTGGTCAGACAGGGAAGTAGATTTTCAATGGGTATAATAACAAAAACGAATAGTCTATTAAGGGAAAAGGGTAAAGAAATAGATCAGTTAAGTACAGGCTGTAAATTTTTTACTTGGCCACGAGGATAAACCCGCGGACTTGTAACCCGAGTTTAAGGAAATGTAAATTTTTAGATTCTAGTTTTTGGAGGGAAAGGCCATATTTGGTTGAATTGTGGGAAAAAACCCGGCCTACTCAGAAATTTTAAACTGGTCAAATAAAAACCCAAATAAAGGGGGAAGAAGTTAAGGATGAACCACCCTTGGTGGATCCTACGAAATTTTTTCCCCTTTGAGCAAATTAAATTTTAAGAAGTAACAAAGTTGGGGTAAAAATTTATAAAGAAAATTAAGGGAAAAAAGAGCTAAATTTTAAAGAAGCCCCAAAAGTATTGGAAAACTATGACACAGAAAAAAAGCTATGCTGAGGCCTTGGGTCTAAAGAACCCCTTTTAAACACCCAATGCCCGACTAGTAAAAAAAAATAAAATCTCTTTCTGAAAGAAGATCTCTTGGGTGTCAGGGAGAATTTATCAGGGAAATTTACCTTACACACTAAATTCCCTCTCCCACTGCCCCCAAGAGCCACCCCATCATAAATTTTAATTCATAGTAACACTTAGATACTAAGATGGGGGCTGCAAGAGACACATGTAAATTTAAAAGAAAAATTTTTGTTTCCCCCGGAGGCAGACCATCAAGCCCGGCTGAAATCCGTTTTATATCAAAAGGTTGCAAGGACCCGATACAAAAAATTCCCCCTCCACCCCCTTTACCTCGAAAAAAATAGATGATTTTGGTGCTTTGAGGTTATGGCTTGATTTCACAGATGCTATTTTCCCTAATTTAAACAGAAACCAAATTAGAACAAAAGGTTTTTAAAAGTATTTTTTATTGTGCAGCTTCCCGAGCTATTTATTAGAGATGGTCACCGATTTTTCGGCAGAACCTTTTTTAATCCTTTAGGAGATTTTTTGGCCCGAAGGTCATGCCCCCAAATTAATTATTAGCGACAATGCTAAAATTTTAATTAGGTTTCCCAACCGCTTAGCCAAATTTTTGAAGAGCCCGGAGTTTCAAGAAGAAAAAGAAGTTAAGGGGGGTGAGTGGAAATGCATACCTCCAGAGCCCCTTGTGTCAGGCAGATAGGGGTAACAATTTTGGGTTATACGACAAGCTGAAATTTGGGGCCAAACATAGATAATAAAAAAGTCTAAGAAAATTTCCAGAAGGACCCACACGAAAACGTCCTATGTAGCCGTGGCGACCATTTTAAAAATGGCCCCTTTCAGTTAGTGGGTAGTAGGGGTCTCGTGCCCCCCCCGAAATTATTTTATTTGGGGTCTATAGTAGGGGAAAAAGGTAGAAAATTTTTTTGCTATTTTAAAAAGTTGAAAAAAACCCCAGTATCATTTTTTTTGAAATTATTGCCGCCCTTACCCAAAAATCTATATTCGCTAATGTCGGCCAATAGGCCAGAAAAAACTGATTTTTGGGGGCCAAAAATTTTTTAAAGGGTTTTAGAAACCTTTAAAGTTTTGAGGGGATAAAAAGGGTTTTTATTTTTTTTTAAAAAATTTAAAAT
>JACEEZ010007072.1:65000-79246 GCA_016584305.1 Chionoecetes opilio | reverse complement strand
AAGTCAACCCGAATGACGTGTGTTACGCTGAGTTAGGATACCCTTCACTGCCGGACTTAGTCATTTAAGCAACACACTTTTTATTCCTAGTCTAGCTTTTGGAAAGATCTCATATAACGGATGATCCATTAATGTTTACTATAGAAATTGTCACTAGAGCCAACCCACGGCAATCATCAATCATTGGGGGCATACCCCGGGGGGCGCGTCGCCTCCCCCCACCCTACGACGCCACTCCCGGGGGTCACCACGCGCGAGTTCCCATGCAGGATCCTTTCCCATACCAAGCAGCTCTCGACAAGAAACATCAACTTGCCCCCAGCCACGAGCCTTGGGGGCGCCCCCTTGGCCTCCTCCACGCGGATTGCTCTTACAGATACAACCCGATGGAAGGATCGGTTTCGGGGTAGGGGTGCCACATGCCCATATAGCCAAAGTTGGCGCTGACGGACTATGCAGGTAATAGCCTCGTTCAGTCTCACGGTGCAATCGCTGTTTTGACACGTAATCATCCAGCGATACCCCCTGATTCTGCGAAGACACTTATTACCAAAGGCATTGATTCGTCTCTTAAAGGTCACTTTTTTAGTGTCCCATGTCTCAAAAACCATAGAGTATGAGGGATCACAAGCGACTTGAAGATCCGGATCTTTGTCCTCCTGCACAGGTACCGACAAACGCCAAATACTCCCGCTGAGCGAGTCCATAACACCGTGGGCTATGCCAATCCGCCGTAAGACTTCTTGACGTGACCCGCCTTTCATTATGGACTGCGCTACCAAGGTATTTTAAAAACTTTCCAAGATCTCAATGTCCTCGCCACACCGCATGAACAGACTGTACTGCTTCATCTATAAGTCTCCAAATACCGACCTTGGTCTTGGGCCAAGAGACTCAAGTCCCAAAGGGCCTTGGGCCTCCTCGTGCAGCCCCTCGAGAGCCATCACCAGGACCTCCGCGACTCAGAAAAGATTACTGCATCATCGGCAAAAACAAGATCAGTGATCTTGGTTTTTGCCGACGGATGCTCCACAATCACTTTGATCTACAAACCTTGTCCAATACCCAGTCCATACAAGCGTTGAAAAGTGATGGGGCAAGGACCCCACCCCTTGCCTCACTCCTGTATTCACAAAAAAGAAGCTGGATACACCTGCCCCACACTCACAGCACTCTCAGTCCCAGAATACAGACCAGTTATAAAACCAATAGTCCTTGCAGGAATCCCTCGAAGTCGCAGAAGATCCCAAAGTGACTCACGATGAAACTGAGTCAAACGCCTTCTTGAGATCAACATAGGCTGCAAGCATCCCCTGTCGAAACTCACGTCGGCGTTCCACCAGGACACGAAGCGCTAGGATACGGTCCGTTGTTGACTTACCAGGCGTGAACCCAGACTGCTGGGGTTTCTCTGATGTTTCACCAGATGACTGCAAATTCGTGTCAGCAATAGAGGGGGCAAGCACCTTGCCTGGTACGCTGAGCAGTGTAAAAACCGCGGTAATTGTTGCAGTCCTGACGGTCCCCTTTCCCTTTCCAGATATGGCCGACCCAGCCCCCTTTTCCAGTCAGGAGGAATGGTACCTGATTGCCACCGGCAGTCAGGACAGCATGCAACCCGCGGATCATGGCCTCCCCCAGCTTTGAGGAGCTTCGCACTGATATTACAAACACCAGCTCCTTTCCCCCCTTCAACTTTGCTACAGCCTCTCTGACTTCGTCAGAGAGGTGCGGTTTCGTCAATGGGAGGATCGGCACCCACTGCCTGTAACCCAGTGGTGTGAAGCTGCTCAGTTGGAGGGTCCAACCGTGAACAACTGCCCAAAGTACTCAGCCCACGACCATCTCCCATCCATGTCCGACACGAGGCGCCCATCTGCTGTTCAATAGCACTCGCCCGAGAAGGAGACTTGGAACGGAGCTTCTTCGGGGCTCGGTAGACGGGTCGGAGGTTATTAGCGTTAAAATTTACCCTCAAACATCCTCAGCGAGACTCCTGACATACCTCTCCTTGTCTCTCCTCAGGAGGGTTCTAGTCCGGCGTGACAGAGCCCTGTGCTGGCCCCGGCTCCCAGCCACCTGGCAGCGCGACTTCCCTCGATATTTTCCAGCGTCTCCCGTCGAGACAAAACCACGGCCTTGACCTCGGGCGCTCCCCAAATCATTCCTTGGCAGCCTGTAGAGTTTCACGTTTGAAGATATCATACAGTTCTACAGGATCCCCGAGAGCACCGAGCACATCAAACCGATTTGAGACTGCCACCGCATACTCATGAGCACATGTCAAGCCCTTCATTTTCTCAGATAAACACAGTATGGTTACCTCTTAAGATTCTTCTGGACTTTACATGAAGCTTAAGCAACAACAGTCTGTGATCTTTTCCCAAAAGAACTCAGCACCCCGGGTAAACCCTGCAGTTCTGGAGGATCCTCCAACGAGTACTAACGAGGAATGTGGTCGATCTCCTTAGCTACCCCTCCGCATTACTATACCATGTCCAGCGGTGCAGCTCTGGTCTTTGATACCAAAAAACCTGCAATTCTCACCTTCGGGACCTTGCAAAGTTCAGAAGCAGAGAACGTTGGTGTTTCTGGTACCGGAGCCATGGGACCACACACAACTCGTAGCCATCTCTCACATTGCCAGTAGTAGCATTGAAGTCGCCCAAGACAATGAGTGTGTCCCGAGGAGGACACTGGTCTAATACAGAGTCGAGTTTGGCGTAGAACATCTCCTTCTCTCAGTTTTACGCATCTCAGTAGAGCGTACACTGCAACAAGAGACAAGAAACCCAGAGTGTGTTTCATCCTCACCCGCATTATACGCTCAGCACCGGAGTAACCTCAACAACTGACGGTTGCAGTTTGCTGGAGACGCCTATTTAAGCTACCCCCCCCGTACCGGTGACCATTGCTCATGCCGGACCAGTAGTAGGTGTAACCCCCACTGCTAGTCTCGCCACTGCCAGGCTCCTCGTCTCAGAGAGTCCACTATATCCACCCTCAGCCTACTGAGCTCGCCCGATAGGAGAGGTAGTCGATGATCGTCTGAGAGGCTCAGACGTTCCACGAGCCCACACGAAGAACCCTCCGCAGGTTGATCCCAGGAGTGATTCGACGGGGAGGCGCCGCCTCTGCACCGCCCCGGCCCCCCCATACGAAAAAGTTGGGCTAGGGGGCCCTCCACTTGATTTAGAGTGCGGGATTCCCCAGGGCTTTGCCCCGCACTCGTCATAGGGAGACCCCTCCCCTGCGTCGGCATAGGAGGGGTTTGCATGGTTTGGGCCCCCCGGCAAACCGGGTCGGGGCGCGAATACGCGCCCTCTTAACATGTTTGTGGATAGTTTAGTTTTTACAGGGAAGGGTTGCAAATCCCCCCCCAACCAATCTATATCAGGATTGGCCTTACTGCTCACCGTGCCAGGGACGCAGAACCCCCTGTAGGGTAACCCAGGTTGCCCACGACACGACACGTTGCCCAACACGGCAATGAGGAGAACTATTGCAGAGTTTATTGGGAACAACGTGCCCACATGCATGGCCTCTTGTTAATGTGCATGAGCGCATCGCAGCTTCCAGTGGGTCAAGGTGCGCCGTGGGACCGCAGCATAAACCCCGGCCTTACAGTGCACAGTGTGTACAGGGACCGCCACAAGGTCGACGACCGAACAGGATCTCCTTCACTCGTTTTTCCGAGTGTCGGTCATAGTTTGTGTGTTTTAGACTGGAAGATGGAAAGGCGGGGGGGGGCCGGTTGCCACTGGGGAACGTCTGTGTGTATGTGGCGATGTACAGACTGAGGAACATGTTTGTTGAAAATTGTCCTGTATCAAACAATATTAGGCAGACAGTAAGGCCTAAATTGTTTAGGTGAGCTATTTAACGGGAAATATAACCATTATTATGTTGTAAAATTATTCATGATATTTTGCATTTGTATGCGTAAGGTATGTGTGTCATGGATATCTCCTGGCACTGTTCGTGCACCGACAATTGTTTGTTTTTGTTTAATATAATTATGTGGACTGCAGATTGCATAATTTGAGATGTTTATATTAGTACTAACAGTATGTATTGTTTAAGATTATGTGTTTAAAGTTAAGATTTATGTACACTGTGGTCAAAAAATTATCTATCTATCTGTGTGGTGTGTGTGTGTGTGTGTGTGTGTGTGTGTGTGTGTGTGTGTGTGTGTGTTTTGTGTGTGTGTGTGTGTGTGGTGTGTGTGTGTGTGTGTGTGTGTGTGTGTTGTGTGTGTGTGTTTTGTGTGTGTGTGTGTGTGTGTGTGTGTGTGTGTTGTGTGTGTGTGGATGTGTGTGTGTGTGTGTGTGGGGTGTTTGTGGAGATGATGAGGAGAGGGAGAGGGATAAAATAAGAAAAAGTGAAAGATGATGGTGGAGACAGCAAAGGAGGAGGAGGAGGAGGAGAGGGGAGGGAGGAGGAGGAGGGGAGGAGGGGGAGGGGGAGGAGGAGGAGGGGGGGAGGAGGAGGAGGAGTGACGAGGGGCAAAGGGGAGACTGAAAAGACGCTGTGAGGAAATTAATGACTGAATGATGAGCCATAATCTCCCTGTGGCTGTAGGAGTCCCATAAATGCTGGTGATAGTGGTGACGTGATGGTGGTTGTTGTTGTGTTGGTGGTGGGGGTTTGGGGTGGTGGTGGTTTGGTGTTGGTGGTGGTGGTGTGGTGGGGGTGGTGGTGGTGGTGGTGGTGGTAATGGGGGTGGTACAAAATTGTTTCGTATTAAAATTGTCTTACTAGCATACACTTCGAGAAAATAGTAAAAAAAAAAGAAACTGGGATAAAAACGTATTAAAATAAAATGAAAAATACTATGGGAAAAAAACAAGTTTAACAGTAACCTAAATCGAATCCCCTCTCCAAAATTCATCCCTTTTCAATTTCACTCAATCCTGTACTTTTTTAAAAAACAAAACAAAACTTTACCAAACTTGGAGAAGAAGAGGGGAAAAAAAAAAAAAAGAGAGAGAGAAGAGAGAGAGAGAGAGAGGGAGAGAGAGAGGAGAGAGAGAGAAAAGAGAGAGAGAGAGAGAGGAGAAGAGAGAGAGAATGACCAGTTTAAAAATCTAACTAAGTTTTAACTCTAAGGTCTTTTTTTAATCTATTTTCACTCCTTAACCTCACCAATGCCAACCAACAATTCCCCTCATTATCCCCCCGACGATCACTAAACGCCACCCCCTCCACACCTTCCTCCCCCATCTGTCCTCACCTCTTTCCCTTTCCCTTCCTTCCAAACCCTTCTTTTTCCCTTCTCTCCCTTTTCCTTCACTCTTCCCTTCCTTCCTAACCCTCATTCTTCCCTTTCCCCTTTTCCTATTTTTCTTTCCTCCCTTTTTTTTCCCTAATTTTCATTTTTCCCCTTCCCCTTCCTACCCGCCAGGGTGGTGCGGTTGGTAGAGCTACTGGCAAAAGGTGGCAGATCCCTCGCATTCGGTCGGGTTTCGAGCCCCCAAAGTTCGTCCTGGGCCTGTGGCCTTTGTTGTCAAAAACCCTTGTAGTTGGTAATGAAAAGTGTCTAGATGGGATCAAAGTATGTTATCCCCCTTCCCTTTTAACCTTCATTTTTCCCTTCTTTTCCCTTCCCCTCCTCTTCCTTCCCTTTCCCAACCCCATTCTTCCTTCCCTTCCAAACCCTTTCATTCCTTCCTTCCCTTCCAAACCCTCACTCCCATCCCCCTGTTCTCCCGTGGTCTTCCTCTCCCGTCCTCAACCGCTGGCGACTGTCTTAACAGGGGGGGTGAGGGGTACAGGTGCCAAATTACCCCCACCTGGGCTCCTCCGGGTGTGTCATTAGTTTTTTCCCCCTTGGGCCCGTGGAAAAAGGGGGGGATCACTCCCCTCCTTCCCCCCACCTTGCAAGGGGAGGGAAAAGGAGAGAGGAGAGAGAGAAGAGAGAGAGAGAAAAAGAGAGAGAGAGAAGAGGGAGAGAAAAGAGAGGAGAGAGAGAGAGAGAGAAAGAGAGGAGAGAGACCATCTATAAACAAACAAAATTTTAACTATATTAATTCTAAGCCCTTTTTTTCTTTATCTTTTCTCTTTTGTTTTTTTCTTCCAATCCTACTTTTTTTCTTTCGGGGTCTTGATTTATCTTTCTTCTCACCCTCTACGTCCCCCCCGCTTCTACTACAGGTCCTTCACCCCGTAGTAATCCCCTCCCCTCCCCTCCTCCTCCTCCTCCTCCTCCTCCCCCTCCTCCTCCTCCTCCCTCCTCCTCCTCCTCCTCCTCCTCCTCCTCCTCCTCGCGTTACGGATCGTCATCATCGTTCTCCATCTCACCTGTGACGTAAATCTGATTCATGATACGGAGACACACTTAATCCTCTTATTTCATTCCAAGCGACGGGGCAAAACACACACATCGAATCTTCTTTAAGGACGACGCTCGTTTGTTTTCCCTGAGCCTCGACCCCCGCTGACGGCCCCCCCTGAAACCCTTCCATCCCCCCCACCCACCACCCATCTTCCCCCCGGGCCCTTTCCCACCTTTCCCGCGTTTTCCCAGCTGCCCTCTCAGTCTGTCTCTCCCGCCCCTCCCCCAGCCTCCCCTGAACCATACGATTTTGGTATTGTCGGTGTTTTGTTTGTTGGGTCAGGGAGACTTACTGTCATGCAAGGTGTTCGAGTGGATTTTGTGGGTGGGGGCGTTGAAAAAAGAGTGAGTCTAAATGGGAAAAAGGGGAAAAAAAAAAAAAAGGGGAAGGGAAAGGGAGGGAGGGAAAAAAAAGAAAAGGGGGATAAAGGTGGGGGAAAAAAGAAGGGGGAAAGGAAGGAAGGAAGGGGGAAAGGGAAGAGGGGAAAAGGGAATGGTAGAAAAATTTAGGAAAAAAAAAGAGGGTGAGGAGGGGAAAGATGTGGGGGGGAAAAAAGGCGAGAATTTGGGTGGTGAAGAGGGGGGGAGGAAAAAAGGGCAAAAGGTGGTAGAGGGGGGGAAAGGGAAGAGCCCGGAATTTTTGCCCCGGAACCCAAAGGGAAAAAGCCATGGATGGATGGATGGGGGGGGGGGAGGGAGGGTGTTTTCTGGCGGAACACTCCATCTCATTAGGCGGGGGCATCGCCATCCATCTTTTTCCCCGTTTGCCTTTACTCCCCCCTTTTTTTTTTTTTTTTTTTTTTTTCCTTCCTCTCACTCTTTATCTCCAAATTTTCCTCCCCGCCCCCGTCCTTATTTATATCTAAAGAAGTCTACTCTTAAAAGATATCTTTTTTTTACTGTCCCTATATCTTTAAATGCTACTGATCAAATAATGGTAAAAATGATATTAGATAATAGTAACTATAACAATAAAGAATTTACAAAAACAATAAAAATTTATGATAAAGGCATTCATGTAATTATAAAAAGGCGAGGGAATGCCAAAAAAGAAAAAAAAAAAACAGCAACGGCCAAAAACACGCCCGAGGCACTCCGACCCATCAACAAAACGAAGGGTTTTCCTGACGGGACCAAACGGGACACCTCAAAAAACGCGCCCGCCCCGATCCTTCCCCCCCCCCCCCCCCCCACACACACACTAGCACACACACAACAACCCCACATAACACATACATACACACACACCGGTATCGTTATCCATCAAAGGGGCGACAGGTAAAGAGCAAAGGGTTTTTTACTTTTATATTTAAATTAGTAATCAGAAAAAGGGCTGTCCCGGCTCGGTGAGGTTGGCCGTTTAAATTTCCCCCTCCTCCTCCTTTTCTTTTTTTCTTCTTCTTCTTCTTTTTTTTCTTCTTTTTCTTTTTTCCCCCAAACCCCCCGATACAAAGGTTGTATAAAAAAGGAACAAAAAAGGGTAAAAAAGGGAAATTAAGAGGCAAAAGGGGGCAGGGAAGGGTGGGGCTATGGATGGCAGTGGGGAGGGAGTGAAGGGGGAGGGAAAGGAGGGGGGGGAAGGGTGGGGGATATGGAGTGGGGGTGTGTCGGTGGGATTGGGTGAGCTGGGTTTGTATTGTGGATAAAGAATGACACCAGGCATAAAAAAAACCCCCCGGTGTGCGTTTTGAATTTGCTATAGAATGATAAGAGGGTTAAACAAAAAATAAACAGAGAGAGAAGAGAGAGAGAAGAGGAGAAGAAAGAAGAGAGAGAGAGAGAGAAAGAGAGAAAAGAGAAGGAGAAGAGAAGGGGAGAGAGAATATGGATTGAATATTTGGACTGCCTCTCTCAGACCACCTACGGACCAAATTAAAATTAAATCAAAAAATAAAATTACCCAGAGTCCAGGAAAACCCTTTTTTTCACAAACCCCATCACCCCTCAACCCCATCAAACCCCTCAAACCCCCCACCTATCAACTCATCAACCCCCCACCTAACAATACCAAAAAACTCATCAACCCCCCACCTCGTCCCCCAAAAACCTCGACAAACCCACCCCGCCAAGCAACGTCCAAAATCCCCTGAAGGGCCTTCCAACCTTTCATTTCGATCACTTTACTGCAAGGAGGAGGGGAAACAAAAAGTGGGTAAGGTTTTTTTTTAGGAGAAAGGAAAAAAACGGTTTAAAAAAGGATGATGGAAGGAGGATGCAAGGGATGGGAGTAAGGAAAAGGAGTGAGGGAGAGGAAGGGGAAAGTGCCCCAAAGGGGAAGTTGAGCATTAATGTTAAAAAAAAAAGGAAAAAAAAAGGAAAGAATGTTTTGGAGGGAAAGCCAAAACAGAACTAAATTAAGGGAAAACTTGGATGGAAAGAAAAGAAAAACACTTGATCAAACGTTTTTCCCCGGCCAAAAACCCCTTTTCTTTAAAAAAAGAAAATATTGAATACAATTTAAAAAAATACTTTTTTTTCAAAAAAACAAAAATAAAAAAAAATTATAATTATTTTTGATTTCTTATTTTTAGATCTTGTGTTTTTATTTTTCATTATCTCATTTAAAACTCTCTTTAAAGCTTTAAAGTGTGTGTGCAGTGTGCACCACCCCACAAAAAACACACCCGAAGGCCCGTCCCCACCCGTTCGTAACCACACAATAGCTGGCTGGTGACCCTCCCCCCCCCTCATGCCCTACCCTTGGGGTCTGACCCTCGCCGCTGTCCTTCCCCTTTTAAAATTTCTGGACCTCTTCCCCTGCTCCCCCCCGCCCCGCCCTATCCCGCCCGAAAACACAAAACTCGTAAAAGTCATCTACATATCAAAACAAACCCGATGACGGGACAAGAGAGACCCCAATTGCTTAAATTCTAAAATCTCTCTCTCTCTCTCTCTCTCTCCTCTCTCTTTCTCTCTTCCTCCCTCTCCTCTCTCTCCTCTCTCCTCTCCTCTCTCTCCTCTCTCTCTCTCTCTCTTCTGTCCTTCCTCTTCCCCTTTTCTTCGGTTTATCTCCTCTGTCGCCCTTCTTTCTTCTTCTTGGGGGTTTTTTCGCCTTATTGTTTCTATGGTAGGGAATATGATAATTAACCCAAAAATTTAAAGATAATACCAATAAAACATATAATATAAAAAAAAAAACAAATAATATAAAAACGATAACCCCTACAAATTACAAATTTCAAATTCAATCAAATGTAAGATAAAATTACATTCTAAAAAGATAAGGAAATTGGGGGAAAATCCCCGCACATATAAATTATCTATACTGCACTTTTAAAAGGGAACGAGAGAGAGAGAGAGAGAAAAGAGAGAGAGAAAAGAGAGAGAGAGAGAGAGAGAGAGGAGAGAGAGAGAGAGAGAGAGAGAGAGAGAGAGAGAGAGAGAGAGAGAGAGAGAGAGAGATGAGGAGAGAAGAGAGAGAGAGAGAAAATTAATGAATGGAAGAAGGAAGGAAGGAAGGAAGGAAATAAGGCAAACATAAGAGGAAAAAAGAATACACGAGAGTCAATAACAATCAAAACATAAACCATAAACCTTTCCATTGTCTCCATTTCTTCCGTTTTCACTTCCATGCCCTTCTTCCCTCCATCCTTCCTGCCCGTTCAACATATCAATGTTCAAAATAGGTACGAGTGCTCTCTCTCTCTCTCTCTCCTCTTCTCTCTCTCTCTCTCTCTCTCTCTCTCTCTCTGTGGCTGCATGGACACGTAGGTATTTGGGAGGAGGACGAGGAGGAGAACAAGGAGGACGAGGACGAGGAGGAGGAGAACAGGGAACGGAATGCAACTCGCAGTAACAGTTCGCATTATGCAAACAACAGAATAAAGCAAGGAGAAAATAACACATGGTAAACCAGAGAACATACAACAAGAAGATAGAACTAAATTAAAGAAAGAAAAATGGGAACTGAAGAAGTAAAATTAAATAGAATGGTACTTACATAATTAAGAAGATAAAGAGGTGAAGTAATATGTTGCAATACTATTTTGCTATATGGGAAGGAAGAATAGAGGCAGAGGCCACACCACAACACCTGTCAGGTTAAGTAATTAGGCTACGTGAAGGATGTCCCCTGATTACTTGCATGAAGAATGTGTTTGTGTGTGAGAGAGAGAGAGAGAGAGAGAGAGAGAGAGAGAGAGAGAGAGAGAGAGAGAGAGAGAGAGAGAGAGAGAGAGAGAGAGAGAGAGAGAGAGAGAGAGAGAGAGAGAGAGAGAGAGAGAGAGAGAGAGAGAGAGAGAAAGATTCTATTGGTCTTTCTCTCATATTATTGTTCATGTAGCCACTGAAAGTTAAAAAAGAGATCAGAAGACAAGAAAAAAATATGATGAAAAATAATGAATGAGCAAGATTTTTTTTTTTTTTTTTTTACATTTGTGCCTATAGGCAGTGGTGACCCAGGGCTCGGATGGTAGGCTCTGGAGGCTCACTTGAGGGCTCTGATGGTTGGCCGTCGCCCGTAGTGACGCCTGTGATTAGAGGCTCATGCCGCCCCCCTGTGTCCTCCGATGCACTCGCAATTGAAGGTAGAGTTGATGGGCAGGGCATGTGGGTGTTCTTAGGCCACTCGACGGTGCAGAAAGGTTTTGGTTTTCTTCGGGGATCGAACTCGGGTGACCGAGAACGGCAGTCGGAGACGCTAACCACTCCGATACCGCCTCCCCAACGAAATGAA
This sequence comes from Chionoecetes opilio, assembly GCA_016584305.1. Classification (NCBI taxonomy): domain Eukaryota; kingdom Metazoa; phylum Arthropoda; class Malacostraca; order Decapoda; family Majidae; genus Chionoecetes; species Chionoecetes opilio. Next base: position 68,237 of record JACEEZ010007072.1, on the reverse strand, counting down.
ATCGCAATGAAATGAAAGATGAATCGCAACGATGATGAAAGGAAATCACAAGGAGACAATTTTACAGAATCACAAAGAAAAAATGAAGAGAAAGAGGGAGATAAAAGAAAAAATAAGGATATAAAAACGGGGAAATACTGATGGAAAAGGTGTAAAACTGAAGAATAAAGTGAGAGCAGGAAAGGGAAGAGGATAATAGTGGAGGAGAAACGAAGGGAAGAGAAGGGGAGGGAAGGGAAGGGAAGGGAAGGGAAGGGAAGGGAAGGGAAGGGAAGGGAAGGGAAGGGAAGGTAAGGAAGGGAAGGGAAGGGTAGGGAAAGGAAGGGAAGGGAGGGGAGGGGAGGGGTGGGAGGGAAGGGAAGGGATGGGATGTGGAGGGGCAAGGTATGGAAGGGAAGTGAAGGAAGGGATTATGAAGGGAAGGGAAGGGAAGGGGAACGGAAGAAAGGGAAGGGAAGGGAAGGGAAGGGAAGGAAAGGATTATGAAGGGTAACCAAGATGTAATTAAAGTCATGATGTGATGGTGGGAATGCAGCAAAGGTGAGTTTTTACCTTGTTGCCTTGATACATCTCTCTCTCTCTCTCTCTCTCTCTCTCTCTCTCTCTCTCTCTCTCTCTCTCTCTCTCTCTCTCTCTCTCTCTCTCTCTCTCTCTCTCTCTCACACACACACACACACACACACACACACACCCACACACACACCCACACACACACCCACACACATACCCACACCCACACCCACACCCACACACACCACACACCCACACACACACCCCAGCCACCCCCCCCACACCCCCCCCCCCCCACACACACCCACACCCTCACCCCCCCCCCTTTCCAATCGGTGAAAGGCGTCCATGTAAAAATATAAATAAACCCAAGTGATGGAACAGACAAATCGAATCTGGGCTTTTACAGAAAAAACGGCCCTACCGTAAATACATGTCATCTCAAAATGAAAATGATAAAATAGATTTCGAAGGACTACGGCGCGATATGAAAAAGTTGATAAAGAAAAGTAAGAGAGATCTTGAATTATATATTGCAAGTGTCAGTAAATCAAACCTCAAAGAATTTTTCAGTTACGTGCGCAAGAAGAAAGTTATCACAGCAAACATAGGTCTACTTGCACTTGAAAACGGTAAACTTACTAACAACTAAATCGAGATGGCTGAAGTATTAAATGATTACTTTGCTTCTGTTTTTACAGTTGAAGATATAAATGGACTGTAAGAAGTGGGCTCCGATCAATGTAACGTAATTCCATTGATCAATTGCGAATTCCTTGACAACACAATAATTAAAGCAATAGATAAACTTAAAGTTAGCAAATCTCCCGGGCCAGACTGTATTGCACCGCGAGTTTTAAAGGAGGCGAAGCACCAGATTTGCAAACCTCTTTCAATACATTTTAACAAATCCCTAAATTCCGGTAAAGTCCCTTGCGATTGGAAACTTGCAAATGATACTCAAATACAGAAAAAAGGTGATTTGACACAACCGAGCAACTACAGACCGATCAGCCTCACATCCGTAGTCTGTACATTTATGGAAACTGTAATACGAGACAGAGTGGTAAAATTCTTAGAAGAAAATAATCTGTTCAAAAACTCCCAGCACGGCTTTCGTAATAAACGTTCTTGCCTCACAAATCTGCTGGACTTTTTTAATGATGTATACAGCACGTTCGATGAGACGAAAGCTGTAGATGTGATTTATCTTGACTTGCAAACAGCGTTTGACAAAGTCCCCCATAAGCTTTTACCAAAGAAATTAAAGTCTCACGGCATATCTGTAAATATCTTAAATTGGCTTGAAGACTGGCTTTCTGAGAGAATGCAGCGCGTCGTAATTAATGGAAAAGCATCTAACTGGCAAGATGTTTTAAGTGGTGTACCGCAGGGATCTGTACTAGGTCCTGTACTTTTATTAATCTATGCAAACGATATTGACGAAGTCCTCACCTGTAAGATATCAAAGTTTGCGGACGATACTAAAATAACGAATAAAGTAATCACAACTGCCGATAAGATGCAATTGCAATCTGACCTTGATCGCTTAGTTAGTTTGGCAAGGAAGTGGCAGATGAAATTTAATACCGATAGGTGTAAAGTTTTGCATATAGGAAGTAACAACGATCAAATTAACTACTCAATGGACGGACATGAACTTTCCAATGTTACCGAAGAAAAAGACTTGGGGATATAAGCAATGTTTATTTATAAAATTTACTATAAGCAATGACCTCAAACCCAGTAAAGATTGTTCAGAAATTATTAAGAGGGCTAACAAATTGACTGGTTTCATAGGAAGAACTTTCGAATATAAGTCTGAAAAAGTCATGCATACACTTTTCAATGCGATCGTACGTCCTCATCTTGAATATTGCGTTCAGTTCTGGTCACCCTACTATAGAAAAGATATAATCAAACTGGAGAGAGTTACTTTAGAAAAGTTACTAAAATGATTGCGATTGAAGGAACTTAACTCGTTCTGTTTGTCAAAACGTAGGTTGCGAGGAGGTTTAATATAATTGTTTAAAATGTTCCATGGCTTCGATAATGTTGACATAAACGACTTTTTGAATATTGATTGGACAAGCACTACTCGTAGTAATGGATACAAGATCATTGGTAAGCGATTTCGGTCACATAGAGCGAAGCACTTTTTCTTTAATAGAGTTGTTAATATATGGAACTCTCTTCCAGCACAAGTACTTAATAGTAACACGGTTGAGGCGTTTGAGAACAAACTAGATAAATACTTAGCATCAAGTGCCCAACTCGATTACTTCGGCCCTACGTAAACTATTTTTATTTGTAGCGTTAGCTATAGTTTAGAGTATGTCTCACCTTCAATCTTTCCTATAAAATTCCGTGGCAGTTTTTCTATACTGTATGGTGTTTTTTTCTCACTTTTTTTCCTGCCGGCCTCGGCCGGAGGGAGAGGTGGGTGGGGAGGAGCCTTCAACTTTACTATTCTTTTACCTCTAACACGTAGAAACTATAGTGGTAGAAAGTAGTCACACATACAGCCTCGTTTGGCCCAGTAAGGCTGTTGCTGTCTGTTCTTCCTTTGTATTCCTTTGTATTCCTCCTCCATTCGTCGTCGTAAACTGGGTCCTTGGATTGACACCTCCGCCAGATGGAGAGCCACGATAGGAACTCCCCGACCGACTCACGACCGCCCTAATCCGGGTCTTAATCGTGGAGAATGCCGATTAAATGATGGCGTGA
>JACEEZ010007072.1:0-62500 GCA_016584305.1 Chionoecetes opilio | reverse complement strand
GTCACTCCAAAATCTCTCCTTCCATCCCTTACTCACCTCATTTCTTCCCTTCCTTCCTCTCCCTTTCCCTCCCACCCTCTCCCTTTCTCTCACGGAAACAACTCACGACTTCGAACATCGATTGAATAGGCAACTTCATACCCAACTAACATGACCCTATACCATCCACACCTACACCCATACCCACCCACCCACCCACACCCCCACACATCCACCAACAAACTCACACACACACACCCACGAACCCACACCCCCACACTCACACCCACCTGTACCCCTTACCTTGCATATGTTCGCCTCATCCCGCCGCACATAACTGAGGGTGTGTGTGCGTGCGCGTGTGAGGGAGGGCATTGAAGGGAGGGTGGAAGGGGGGCGGGTCAGCGGACGTCACCTGCCGAGAGGAAGAAAAGGTGTTACAGGGGCGTGAAAGGGCCGCGCCAGCCTTAATTAACGAGGATTTCAAGGCCAGACGAGTCGTGTCCTTCAAGCCAACGAGCAACCGACCCGAAGCGATGAATTCTTCGGGTCGGTCGCTCGAAGCGATTTATTCTTTCAGGAATGTAAGAAAAACAAAATAAAACAAAGAGAATATCTGGAAGGGAATAATGATAGAGAAAAAGGAATGAAAGAGAAAACATAACATAACTAAGGGAATATCTGGAAGGGAATAATAATAAGAAGAAATAAATAACAAAGACTAAAATTATATAAAACAAATGACTAAAAGAGAAAAACAAAACAGCGAGAATATCTGATAGAGTAATGATACGGGGAGAAAGAAAAGACATATATAATAAACATTCTCCTACAAACAGAAAATAGGATGTTTGTTTTCGGCTATTATAGGATTTGCATAGACTTTGCTATTTTGCACTATTATAGGCGTGTTTATGACTATTTCCTGTTTTGGGGTTGAATCAAAATGAAATTGTTCTTTCACGTAGATATTCTTTTCTCGCTCATTTTTTCATTATTTTTTTCATCTTGTCCTCTCTCTCTCTCTCTCTCTCTCTCTCTCTCTCTCTCTCTCTCTCTCTCTCTCTCTCTCTCTCTCTCTCTCTCTCTCTCTCTCTCTCTCTCTCTCTCTCTCTCTCTCTCTCTCTCTCTCTCTCTCACAATTGTAAAGGAGGTCACAAACGCTCTGGAATGGACCCTTGTGTTGCCTCCGAGGGTCCACCAATTAAAATGAGGAACGACCACAAGCGTTGTTGCCATTGGTGAATTAGTCGCGACGCCGAAACAATGGGACAATGGTGTGAGAGAGAGAGAGAGAGAGAGAGAGAGAGAGAGAGAGAGAGAGAGAGAGAGAGAGAGAGAGAGAGAGAGAGAGAGAGAGAGAGAGAGAGAGAGAGAGAGAGAGAGAGAGAGAGAGAGAGAGAGAGAGAGAGAGAGAGAGAGAGAGAGAATGCTGGGATTGAAGTTATGTGTTTATTATCCACCTCCACTTTTTCTGCATTGTCTTATCTCACTTCAAATCCCTTTCCTTTCCATTTCTTTTTTATCCTGGTTTTGTTTTAGTTTCTCTACTCCTTCTCCCAGGTCCCTTTCTCCCTTTTTTGCCTTTTCTCCTTCCCTCTCTATTGCCTCTCCTTTTTTCTCATCAAAAATTCCTGTTCACTATTTAATCGACAAATATTTAAACGTCACCTCGAATTGCCTCTGAATTTCTTTAGACTTGCGATTTTTATCTTAATTCTCATTCGCCAATAAATTTCCTCGCAGCTCGCTAACCTACGCCCCTTTTCTGATGACGTAGTGATGTCGAAGGCAGCTGATTGGCAGTTCGTTTTTCAAGCAGTCCTCGCCAGCCTATAAATACGGCACCGCCTGCGTCGGCCTTTAGTCGGTCATCGGTCAGTCTTGGTTTTCCTTCCAGGCGGGCCAAGACTGACAGGCCATGGGTGGCCACGGCTAAATGACCGTGACCAGCGCAGCCGCCGACGGTCCGTCTTCCGCAAGGATCCTCCCCCTAACCACGCTCTCTAACTATCTGTCCTTCCTCCGTGCGAATCTCACAGGAAAGCCAAGACTGATGGCGGCGCAAGGCAATGTGCTAAAAGTTCGAGACCCCGGACCCTTGCGTCGTCACCGACGGCCTCCACACCTGCGGGGGAGCAGACCTGGATACACCACACACAGCGGGGATGAAGACTGGTTGTCTTTCGGATCGTCCGTCGGGTTGTAAATCTGTCGGTCGGTGGGGATGCAAATTGGTCGAAAGTCTCTTCGTTGTCCTTCTCAGCCACTCTCACTATCCTTCTGTGGTTCGGACGAAGCCACATTAAATCCAATGACCCCTTTGCTATACGGAGGTATTCTTTTCCCCCCTTTTATGCTGCTGCAAAACGTTTTACTCCTACAATCCACTCCGTTCCACTCCCCCCCTCCCCCTCCTCTAACTCACTGCTACTATCCTATCGTGGTTCGGACGAGGCTACATTAAATCCAATGACCCCTCTGCTATACGGAGGTAATCTTACCCTTTTTACACTGCTGCAAAACTTTTTACTCCTACAATCCACTCCGTTCCGCTCGCCTTCCCCTCACTATCCGTGGTTCGGATCCCACGAAAAACTGTAGGTCCCTCCGCTATACGGAGTCCTTCTCCCCCGGTCCACTTTTTGGTAAAAAAAAAAAAAAAAAAAAAAAAACTTTTAATCTTAGGCTTCTTTCACTCCTTTTTCACTAATGTTTTTCTCCTTGTGGTATGTTTTGGAATGGGGGGGGGGGGGGGGGGATTGAGAATGATGCCAGCCGCCCGTGCGGGGTGTCGTGGTGCTTGGGGGTGTGCGCGAGTACATGGTAGTGACAAAACAAGTAAAAACTATAACCCAACATCAAGAAATGTAACAAAAAACAAACAAGATAAGAAGAAAGAAGAGAAGAAGAAAAAAAAAAAAAAAAAAAAAAGTCAACCCTGAAGACAAGCAAGAAAACCAAACAAAATCTGAAGAGCCCTGCGGTGGGCGGCGGATGTGGGCGCGGGGTTGTCTTGGGTGTGTCCGGGGTTCCATCTTTCGAGGCTCGTGCCTGCCCAGCCGTCCCAGAGTGGTTTATGTTTGCTCGTGCGAGTTGAGAAAACGTGTCGAGATGTCGAGACCGACCCACAAAAACATACAAACACTTACAGCACCTGGGTTAAGCCCCGGAGACTTTTTCTATTACTAGCCTCCTTTCTCTCACCCATCTATTCTTCTCCTTGTCCCCACTTACCCCCTCCTGCTTTCTCTTTTGTTGACTTGACTTGGCCTTTAGTCGCCCGTCATTTCTTCATTAGCGGCCACACTTAATTCATGGGACGCCAATTGTGCTGTTAAGGTCCTAACCAAAGAGACAGTTAATTAGAGGCACCTCGGGGCCTTTTCAACCTGACCTGACCCCGAGTTTGTTTGTTTTCTTAAGCGTCGCTGCAATGTAAGACACAATGACACATGTATGAAACACCTATTATACGCATGCACACATCAAAACGTCTTGTTTGTCTGTATGTCTATCTGTTTGTGCATCTTTCTGTCTGACTGTCTATCTATCTGTCTGTCTGTCTGTGCGTTTTTTTTCTTCTCTCTCTCTCTCTCTCTCTCTCTCTCTCTCTCTCTCTCTCTCTCTCTCTCTCTCTCTCTCTCTCTCTCTCTCTCTCTCTCTCTCTCTCTCTCTCTCTCTCTCTCTCTCTCTCTCTCTCTCTCTAATGTCCCACAAATTTCCTCTTTCAATCACTTTTTTCCCCTTCTTCTTCTCTTCTCCATGGAGGAAACTCTTCCCTCTTCTCTTCGTCTCTCCCTTCCTGTCCCTCCCTCGCTTCCCTCTTCAACCCTTCGCCTGGCACAAGAACTGGCTCCAATGACCGTAAAAATCCATCGTAAATTTCCAAGTCTCGCATTTAAATGATCCAGTGGAGTACCTACCTCAAGGGGACGAGGGGCAAGGAAGGACGGGGCAGTGAAGGGAGGAGCCGGGAAGGAGGAAGGCGGGTTTGGGGAGAAGAAGAAGAGTTAGGAGCTTAAACGCGGGATGGAAGAGGATGAGAGGTGGAAGAGGGATGCAAGTATTGTAATTTACTCGTGTTCTTTTTTCCTTATGATGCATTTTTGTAAAGATTACATTTAGCCCGAGGGACTGTTGAGCAGATGGTGAGGAAGGAGTTAAATAGGAAGGTATTGAGATAAGTGAGGCGATGAGTAAATGTGTGTGTGTGCTTGAGTGGTATGTAAATGTTGGGTGTTAGAGAGAGAGAGAGAGAGAGAGAGAGGGAGAGGGAGAGGGAGAGAGAGAGAGAGAGAGAGAGAGAGAGAGAGAGAGAGAGAGAGAGAGAGAGAGAGAGAGAGAGAGAGAGAGAGAGCGACGTGACTGAGGCGTGAGGGAGCTGTCTGGTCTGTGTGTGTGGTATATGCTGTCTCAGCATTACCCAAAGATCAGTAATAATGAGCTCCAAGGTCGCACCGGGAGGGTGAAAGTGGCGATCGCGAGTTCAACTTGTGTGGACAAGACCATGGGTGAATAACACATACACACACACATAAACAAAAAAATATCAAAGATTTCCCGCTAAATAATCACCGATAATAAAGTTTGGTCCCGGTTGGAATATTAAAAAAGCTGAAAATATGAATGAAATGAGACATTTATGAGAAATATTTACGATGGAAGGACTGCACGAAATTGTTTTTTAGTTATATAGTGGATATCTTTATTTACGTAAATAATTGGTAAAATATGATAAATACAGTTAAAAGTGGTAGAAGAAGTAGTAGTAGTAGTAGTAGTAGTAGTTGTATTAGTGGTAGTAGTAGTAGTAGTTGTATTAGTAGTAGTAGTAATAGTAGTGGTATTAGTGGTAGAAATAGTAGTAGCAGTAGTAGTAGTAGTAGTAGTAGTAGTAGTAGTAGTAGTAGTAGTAGTAGTAGTAGTAGTAGTAGTAGTAGTAGTAGTAGTAGTAGTAGTAGCAGTAGTAGTAGTTAATATTTACCGTGTTGCATATACTTGTTTTCCTCTTCATGGTTTTAATCGTTTCTCTTCATCAACACGACCATTAGCGTGCAAATAAGTAACAGTATAAACATAGATCTTGTGAAAGTGTTTCCTCATTTTGCATTAGTGCCTCCTTAATCTTAGTAATCTACTGACTGGGCGATCTACTGGCGATCTTTTAGCTTTCCTAACTGAATCTTGGTCATCCTCCTTTAGGGGTTTCGGTGATACTTTTGCTGTTGCCCTTGACATATCAAAAACTTTTGATAGAGTCTGGCACAAATCTTTAATTTCCAAACTACCCTCATTCGGTTTCTATCCTTCTCTCTGTACCTTCATCTTAAGTTTCCTTTCAAACCGTTCTATTGCAGCTACTGTAGACGGACATTGTTCTTCTCCTAAATCTATTAATAGTGGTGTTCCCCAGGGTTCTGTCCTATCACCCACTCTCTTTCTATTACTCATTAATGATCTTCTAAGTCTAACTCAAAGCCCTATCCACTCCTACGCTGATGATTCTACCCTGCATTTTTCAACGTCGTTTATTAGACGTCCAACTCAACAGGAACTAAGTGATTCACGGAGAGATGCCACCGAGCGCCTAACTTCTGATCTTTCTATAATTTCTGATTGGGGCAAAGCAAACCTTGTTTTGTTCAATGCCTCAAAAACCCAATTTCTTCACCTATCTACTCGACAAAACCTACTAGATAACTATCCCCTCTTCTTCAATGACACTCAACTGTCTCCTTCTTCTACAATGAACATTCTAGGACTATCCTTTACTAAAAATCTGAACTGGAAATCTCACATCTCATCTCTTGCTAAAACAGCTTCTAAGAAGTTAGGTGTCCTGTGGCGTCTGCGTCCTTTTTTTTCTCCATCCAAATTGCTTGCTCTTTACAGGGGCCTTATCCGCCCATGTATGGAGTATGTCTCACATGTTTGGGGAGGATCCACTCATACAGCTCTCCTAAACAGGGTTGAGTCAAAATCTTTTCGTCTCATCAACTCCTCTCCTCTGACTGACGGTCTTCAATCTTTAAATCACCGCCGCAATGTTGCTTCTCTTGCTCTCTTCTACCGTTATTTTAATGCTCACTGCTCTTCTGAACTTCCTAACTGCATGCCTCCCCCTCTCCCGCGGCCTTGCAGCACAAGACTTTCTACTCATTCTCATCCCTATTCTGTCCATCTTCCTAATGCAAGAGTTAATCAGTATCTTTACTCTTTCATCCCTTGCACTGGTAAACTCGGGAACTCTCTTCCTGTTTCTATTTTTCCACTTTCCTATGACTTAAATCTTTTCAAAAGAAGAGTAACAAGACACCTCCCGAACTAAATTGGCTCACCCCTCTTTTTTATTTTTATTCTCTTACTGTCTTCTTTATAGGGACTGGCAACTAAGCGGGCTTTGTGTTACCCATTTTTGTTGTGCCTTTGGCTAGTTCCTTGTGATGTAGAAGAAAAAAAAAAAAAAAAAAAAATCATAGTCTTTCTCCCATTCATTCATATAGTCATCTCTCTCTCTCTCTCTCTCTCTTCTCTCTCTCTCTCTCTTCTCTCCTCTCTCCCCTTCTCTCTCTCTCTCTCTCTCTCTCTCTCTCTCTCTCTCTCTCTCTCTCTCTCTCTCTCCCTAGACTTTAAACAAATACCACCACAACACTCATCCTTGTTTTCCTTTCTTTTTATCCTTTTTATCCATTTCTTTACTTTCTTTCCTTCTTCCTCATTTCCTCCTTCTAATTCCTCGACTTGTTCGTTCTTTTACCTGATTACTCGTCACTTCGGTGTCGGAAGTTTCACAAAATTAATTACAACTTTCCCTTCCGTCCTCTCTCTCTCTCTCTCTCTCTCCTCTCTCTCTCTCTCTCTCTCTCTCTCTCTCTCTCTCTCTCTCTCTCTCTCTCTCTCTCTCTCTCTCTCTCTCTCTCTCTCTCTCTCTCTCTAATGGTCAAAGAAATATTTTGCAATTGTTTTTTTTCTTAATATAACAAAGTTGAAGGAAGGCGAAACACAAAGAAATACAGACAATAAAAATTTTAAAAAGATAAACAAAACAAAACAAGGACTAAAACTATGGTTGGTATTCCCTCCACCTTAGAAACCAGCCTATAAAACAATACTAAATATCAAATAATAATAATAAAAGCTATAATAAATATATTCTTGGTCCCAATACATCATACAATCCTGTCCCTACACAATACTTTTAAGGCTAAATCATGACAAACAACTGAAATCACTCAAAATGGAAGATAAAAAAACGTCCACACACAAAATGAAAATATTCCCAAATCCACAAATTTCCAATACCTCACTTATCCCTAAATCCTTCTTCACTCAAACTAATTTTACTTAACCTCCCCTCACTATATCGACCTTTAGTTAACCTCCCTTCACTATATCTACCCTTACTTAACCTCCCTTCACTAAATTTACCCCTACTTAACCTCCCTTCACTATATCTACACTTACCTAGCCTTCCTTCACTATATCTACCCTTACATAACCTTCCTTCACTACCCAATCCTTGCCTCCCACACTCCCCCCTTCAGGAACCCTCCCGTCTGACCCTATCAAGGCGAGCAGTACAGCCAGCGACAGGCCCCCCCGGCTGACGGAAGGGCACTGATTATTGTTACACTATTATCCGACGCTACGTGCATAAATCCCAGTGGGCATGAGTTTGATGGGGGTATAAATTTGATGAGCATATATATTTACGGCCCTATTTGACGGGGGTATGTATTTTACAAGGCTATCACTTTTACAGGGGGATATTGATATGACGGGGTGTGAATTCAAGCAATGTGTATGTATGGTGGGAAGTGTATATTTCATAGTAAGAAAGGCACTGGTGGTGGTGGTGGTGGGGGGGTTAGGGCATGGAGGAAGGGGAAGGGAAGGTAAGGTAAGAGAAAGGAAAGGTTTAAAGGGCAGGTTTGTGATTTCTACAGTGGTAATAATCTCCGTAACTGGATTATGAGATAATTAGCAAGCACGCACGCACGCACACACACACACACACACACACACACACACACACACACACACACACACACACAGACAAGATAGTAGGAAGGTTTGAATTACCTTCTTACGTGTGTGTGTGTGTGTGTGTGTGTGTGTGTGTGTGTGTGTGTGTGTGTGTGGTGGGTGGGTGGGTGGGTGGGTGGGTGGGTGGGTGGGTGGGTGGGTGGGTGGGTGGGTGGGTGGGTGGGTGGGTGGGTGGGTGTGTGTGTGTGTGTGTGTGTGTGTGTGTGTGTGTGTTTAGGGAAGTGGGTGTAAATTTCGCCCAGCTATGAATGCATCCTGAAGCAATAAGAGAAGAGTAGAGGCGAGGAGAAGGGTTGGTGGGGGGGGGGGTGAGGCGGTCGCTGCTGTTGATTGGAGGTGAAGAGACGAAGGAGTAAGAGGGGAGGAAAAAGGGAGAAGAGTTGAGGAAAGAGTGAAAGGGATGCTGAAAAATGGGAGTTTTAGAGAAGTGATCAGTACTGAGATGGTGTTTACAAGGGCAAGCCGAAACCAAACGCAGGGGCTTTATATACGCACTTCCTCCTCCTCCTTCTCTTCTTCCTCTACTTCTTCTTTATCCTCTCCCTCTTACTCTTTCCCTTCTTTCATTACCGCCATGAGTTAAGTTCCGCTCTCTAAGCTACCACCACTGGCACCACCACCACCACCCGTTCTTCCTCCTCCTCCTCCTCCGCCATCACATTGTATTATCCTCCCTACAATATAACTCCCCACCAGTACGCACCACAACAACCCTCGCAACACAAACCTAACAAACACCACAACCACACACACACACACACATACACACACACACACACACACACACACACACACACACACACGCGCACACGCACACGCACACGCACACACACACACACACACACACACATACACTAGACGCACCACTAGGCAATATTTCGCTATTTACAATCCACAAAAGAAGACCCACTCACCACCATCACCATCACCACCACCACCATCACCACCACCATTACCACCACCACCGATAAGAACACAACAGCCACAAGCAGCAGCAAACACCACCACCACCATCACCATCACCACCACCATCACCATCACCACCATCACCACCACCATTACCCCCACCAGCGATAAGAACACAACAGCCACAAGCAGCAGCAAACACCACCACCACCACCACCACCTGCCTCCACTTAACTCCCGGGAGAGACTTAGATCATCTGAATGAGTGAGAGAGGAAGGTCGGAAGAGGGCGAAGGGAAGGCAGGGCGAAGGGAAGGGAGGAGGGTCTAGGCAGAGCCATAGATAGGGAGAGTCTGGCCATGCTTGGACAAATAAGGTCGCGCGTGATTGGTCAGTTCAGGTTACGTGACTCCAAGGTGCCATGTTGCATCTATGAAGCTGCTCTGCCTCTCGCTCTCCCCTTCCTCCTCAGTGATACAAACTACTCGTACATGCTGTTCTTCATCGATGTGTACTTGACTCTGGTTTTGACTCTGATATTTATTGATATGATGTTGCTATAAACCCTATTGGAGAGTTACGGGAAGCAGCACTAATGAGGACGATAAAACATATCAGAGTAAAGGTTGTAAAGAAAAGAAAAGAGAAAGAAAGACAGAAAAAATGTCAAGCTTTACCGTAGATAACAGTATAGTCGCCAGCTGCAATAATGTCACCAGCCACCAAATATTACGAATTATAGCATCACTACTGCTGTGTATGTGCCACTGAAGATGATACACAGTAGTTTATATCATGACTGTATAATCTATCCTGTTTCAGCGTTTTTTATACTTTGTATCTGCAAGTATATATGGTTTCAAATTTCGCTACGCGTTTTTTTTTTTGGGCGACGACGAGAGCTGGAGAACACTCAGTACATAAACACTAGATGGCGACCTTAGTGTAGTCCCGTTAACAACGTCGCCACTCGGTTTAATTTTTGTAATTTGTTCATTTATAGCCATAATATGACACAGATGAAGACACAAAATGACACAGACTCTCCAGATAGCCCCTTCTAACTTTTCTGAAATCAAGTATGTAGAAATGTAAATATTAACGCCACCACACGTCTGTAAATAAAAAAAAAAACGTTTTCCTGGCGACTTTAGTGTTATCTACGGTAAAGGAAAAGACAGCTTGAGAAAATAGCATGTCAATGGTCTTTAACAAGGACCAGCCTGCTAGTCTCGGTCGTGGCAGTCAGGGTAGCAATAGCAGAGGAATGAAGTGGTCAAAAGACAGTTAAGAAGGGCCTTCAGCTGAGGTTTGCTTGTGGGTCAACACAGATTATAATTTGCTTTTGTAACAAAAGCAGTCCCTACCTTCCCTTCGGTCACTGAGAAGACTTGATTTTGTTAGTATGGAACCCGGTATATTAGAAGAAGTATTTTCAGTTTTACAAATAAAGGTTACTGCAATGAAACCAGAAGAGAGGGAGTGTTGCTTAATTTTAGATGAAATGTGCATTCCAGCGGGCCTCCTTGACCGATCGTCAAGCTGTTTGAGGGGTGACGTAACACTTCCTGAACACAGTGGTACAGCAACTCATGCACTTGTCTTCATGCTAGGAGGAATTACTACAAGGTCCAAACAGATAGTGGCATACTATTTTACTGGATAGTGTCAAGGGGGAAACTTTAAAACCTGTTATTCTGGAAATAGTAATACGAGCAAAGGGTATTGGCTTACATGTTAGTGCTGTTACGTCAGACATGGGCAGTGCAAACCGGGGCCCTTCTGCATAGCTTTGGTATTAATTGTTCATGGAACTGCAGAGTAGTAAATAAAATTCCTCATCCATCTAGCAATAATGAATTTATTTTCTTCATGCATGATGTGCCTCATATTATCAAGAACTTCTGGGCATCCGTAGTGAAAGGCAATATCATTCATTTGAGCGATGCTGTTGTAGAAACATTTGAGTTGCCCTCGAAGGAAGTGTCAGTTCAGTATGTTATCGAATTGTTAACTTTTCAGGGTGACAAAGACTTGAAGCTTGCCCCAAAACTAACAGAAGCTCATATTAATCCATCTCATTTTGATAAAATGAAAGTGTCACGTGCTTTAAGTTTCTTTAGCCATTCAGTGTATTCAGGACTTCATTACTTGGTTGAGTGTGAAGGATATAGGATAATAATTTACTTACAACAGCATGGTTCATTGAACTGATAAACAAGTGGTTTGACTTAATGTCAAGTAGACATCTAGGTATGACACTAAGCAAACACAACGAATCTTGTTATGAGCAAGCTATATCTCATCTTGAGAATGTAATATGGGTGTTCAATAACATGGCAATTGGGGTTAAGGCACAGTGGAAACCAGTTCAAACTGGCGTGATATTATCCACCACTATAATCCACGATCTTCAAAATAACTATTTGCCAAAGGTCATAAATACTTCCTCACATCCAGGGTCACTCAGGATTGCTTAGAGAACTTGTTTAGCTCCATAAGACTGAAAAACCCGGTACCAACTGCCTTAGAATTTCGACAAGCTGTCAAAATGATTTCAATTGCTCAGTTTCTGAAATGTTCAAGTGGAAGCAGCTACACGGTAGACGAAGACGACCGTGAATTTCTTGCTGAATTCCTTGAAAAGCCAAGTGTGATAAAAAATTATGCTTTGGACTGTGAAACAGATAAACTGTGTATTGAACAGGTCTCAAGCGATAAGGCAATTGACCAAGCAGAGATGAGCAGCCTGCATTACATTGTAGGTTACTGCATCAGGAAAGTGAAAAAGTCTGCTACTCATTGCGCGTCGTGTCTGCTAGCAGACGAGACCAAGCAGTCATCAGTGCCAGATTCTGTGGAAAAACTTACCCAGCTAAAAAAAGAAAAAAAGAAAACAGCTTAGTTTATTGTATTAATGAATGTTTGCATGTATTCGAGTAAGCAGAGAAAATATTTAGAGAAAGTGAAAACAGCTTAGCAAAGAAGAGCAATTTGGTAGGCCGCCTTGTGCATATGACAGAAACCCAGACAAACACTATTATATTTCCTTCTTGCCATAACATTAAGAATTAACTCCTCAAGCACTTCTTCACTTTACGGTTGCACATATATGCAAAAAAAATAAAAAAATAATCGGAAGAGAAAGATTCGTGAAGCAAAAGGGAGAAGTGAGTTAGGGCGCAAAATTATGATGATGAGGGTTGCAGTTAAGAAATATAAGTAGTTATAGGTATATATATATATATATATATATATATATATATATATATATATATATATATATATATATATATATATATATATATATATATATATATATATATATATATATATATATATATATATATATATATATATATATATAATAATATATACATACACATATATATATATATACACATATATATATATACACATGTATATATATATATATATATATATATATATATATATATATATATATATATAATTATATATATAATATATATTATATATATATATATATAATTAATATATATATATATATATATATATATATGTATATATATATATATATATATATATATATATATATATATATATATATATGAGACAGGAGTTATACAGGGTGTAGACAGAGGCGTTGCTGGAGGTATTGGGTATATTCATAAGACTGTTCAACAGCCCTCAATTTTTCTGTATGATTCCAATTATGCATATTGTAATGAAGTCCTTACAAAAAATTACAAAGTATCAGTAGTACCTTAAATGAATATCTTATGGAAGGCCAAAGTGAACAGACGATGTATAGTAACACTTGAAACACTTGAAACACTTTAATATGCTTACCATACATAATACATACGTTAATAAAGTTGACATAAAGTATAACATAATTTGTGTAAGCAGCCCATACGAAGCCATACGGCTATTCGGGCAGCATCTCTGTAGTTTACAAACAAGTTTATCTAGGACGTCAGTAGCAATTCAGTAGCAGTTCAGTAGCAATGGACGTTAGTAGCAGCGCGGGATGCTAGGCAGGCTACCAGCACGGGCATAGAGGCAACATGGCGCCTGGGAAGTGAGTGGCCAAACTCTCCCTATCTATGGCTCTGGGTCTAGGGACACTAGGGGAAAGGGTTGAAGGAAAGGGAGGACGGGGATAGAGGGAGGGGATAGAGGGATAGGATAGAGGGTGTCATAAGTTCTCAAAGTCATGGTGTTGAAGTAGCCAGCCACCTGAGACACCATGGCTAACTTGAGAACAGGTGTTGTAGTAATGGCTAAGGCTAAGAAGGACGACCCGCCCTCCTATCTGCCTGTTCAGTGCTTTTATGGCTCAATGGCCCCACCGTCTGCTTTCCCGCGCTTTCCGCCTCGCCTCCCCGCTGTCTGACGCGGCGCCCCAGCTGACACGGCCCTAAGAAGTGACCGCAGAAAGGGGGGAGGAGGAGGAGGAGGAGGAGGAGGAGGAGGAAGAATAACAAACAAAAACAAACCAATGGATCTAAAATTGCCTTCGGAGGAGGAAAAAGGACGAAAAGAATAATAAAAAATCGTATGAGAAGAAGAATTAAAAGGGATAGAAGATGAAGAAAAAGAAGAACAAGAAGAGATAAAACGGAAGAATAACAAGCAGAAGAAAGAGAAGGAGAAAGAGAATACAATAAAAGGACAAAAGAATAAAGAGATGAAAAACCATAGGAGAGCAAAAGACGATGATGGCGACAAAGTGACACAAGGCAAGGAAACCCGACAGGAATGAGACGCGTATCAACACAAAAAGAAAGACAATGGCGATAACCTCCTCCGCAAAAAAAGGGAAAAAAATGGTACAATGGTAAAAAAAAAAGATATCGATACGAAAGATAATAAAAATAAAAGTTTTATTTCTTAGCTAAGTAATTAAAGATGAAAGAGAGAACAACCCGTAAACTTGATAGAGAAGAGGCGATGCAGGAATATAGGAGGAGGAGGAGGAGGAGGAGGAGTGATGAAGAGGGCAGACCTTATCTCCCTCCTCTCCTGGCCCTATACTGTCGTTTCGCGTCACTCCCTCATCTGATATCTTTAAGTTACTGTCTCAGTGTGTGTGTGTGTGTGTGTGTGTGTGTGTGTGTGTGTGTGTGTTTGTTGGGTTCTACTGACGTGTTGTGCCATATCATATTATATTATATTACTAGCCGCAAAGCCGCCCTCCGGGCGGACTTTTTGGCTAGCTCCTGCGGAGGGCTATTAGTGGTGGGCCTTTGGCCCACCACCTGTGTTTGGTGGGCCGAAGGCCCACCAAACACGGACTCTCTAGATAGCCCCTTCTAACTTTCCTGAAATCACGGATGTAGAAATGTATGTATTAACCCCACCCATTCACTCACCCATTACCCATCACCCCCCACCCATTCACTCACCCATTACCATCACCCCCCAACCATTCACTCACCCATTACCCATCACCCCCCACCTATTCCCTCACCCATCACCCATCATCCCCAACCCATCACCCCCCACCCATTCACTCACCCATCACCCCACACCCATTACCCATCACCCCACCCATTCACTCACCCATCACCCCACACCCATTACCCATCACCCCACCCATTCACTCACCCATTACCCATCACCCTACATCAAGGCTTCCTCAATTCTCGCAACCTACTTTTGTTTTCACAATTCTCGCTAATAGGCTGCTAAAAAAAAAAAAAAAAAAAAAAAAAGTGATCGGATCATCTCATAAGTGGGCTTATGACCTTCCCCTGGTCAACCTGATTCCAAAAATGTGCCATATGAGGTGTTTGCGCCACGGGGGGCGGAACCTATACCACACACACACACACACACACAGACAGACAGACACACTTTCGCTTATATTATTATAGATATTTGCTTTATTTTAGTACATAAGTTCATTCCGTCATGTCTGTATATTGTGTTGTTGTTGTTTTTTTCCTGTATGCCTGGTGAAAACAAAATTATTATTATTACTATTATTATTATTATTATTATTATTATTGATATGTCTGTGTCCCCCTCAGAGGTTGGCGTGGGCGGCGGCATGGTGGGTGTGCTGGTGGGCGTGGCCTTGGTGTCGGCAGCCGTGGGCGCCGCAGTCATGGTGGTGCTGCTCAGGTGCCGCAAGTACGTGTTGCCCTAATACTGATGCGTAAACTCTCTCTTTCTCTCTCTCTCTCTCTCTCTCTCTCTCTCTCTCTCTCTCTCTCTCTCTCTCTCTCTCTCTCTCTCTCTCTCTCTCTCTCTCTCTCTCTCTCTCTCTCTCTCTCTCTCTCTCTCTCTCTCAATCTAGTATATTTAGGAATAACTACATCTCAATTCATCAAGCCATTTACTCAACTATTATATATCTACCTATATATCCATCCATCTATCTATCTATATAACTGTCTATCTACCTAGTTATCACTGTGTCTATCTATCTATCTACCTATATATCCATCCATCTATCTATCTATAAAACTGTCTATCTAGCTAGTTATCACTGTGTCTATCTATCTATCTCTCTGTCCATCTATCTACGCCTCTCTGTCCTCCACCGTTAAAGTATAAGCCGTAGAAATGTATTGAAATGAACATTAATCTAATTTTGATGTAGATTAATCCGCCAAATGATATATATTTCACATTTCTAATTGCTCGTGCATCTCTCTCTCTCTCTCTCTCTCTCTCTCTCTCTCTCTCTCTCTCTCTCTCTCTTCTCTCTCTCTCTCTCTCTCTCTCTCTTCTCTCTCTCTCTCTCTCTCTCTCTCTCTCTCTCTCTCTCTCCTCTCTCTCTCTCTCTCTCTCTCCTCTCTCTATATATATATATATATATATATATATATATATATATATATATATATATTGCTAGACTACTATTATCACTACAACTTTTATTAACATTGTTGATATATATATTATTATTATTATTATCACTATTTTGATTAACATTATTATCAATATTATCATATGTATTATTATTATCATCACTGTTATCATTATTATTACCATCGTTATAATTATTTTCATAACTTATTTTTATCATTATTAATTTTATTGCTATTCTTATCATTGCTACAATCTCTATTATCATCATTACTTATTGTCTGCTTTATTCTCATTACAGATTCAAGATTCTTCCTTCAGGCAGAGGTAAGATAAGGCGTGATGTGTGTGTGTGTGTGTGTGTGTGTGTGTGTGTGTGTGTGTGTGTGGGTGTGTGTGTGTGTGTGTGTGTGTGTGTTTTTTTGTGTGTGATTGTGTGTGTGTGTGTGTGTGTGTGTATTTATCTAGCTGTATTCATCTAGTTGTATTCATCTAGTTGTATTCTATAGGGCCTGAGTTACACTCGTATGGTCCCTTCTCCATAGCTACATTTGTATCATTCATCCTTAGTGCCTTAGTGTTGGCCGCAGCCACCACCCCGGGAGGCGGGTCACAAACCCCCGGCTAACACCTGGTACCCATTCACTGCTGGGTGGACAGGGGCTTGGGTTTTAAGAAGACCGCCCATCTCTACTCGGTCCGCCCGGGGATCGAACCCGGGACTTCTCGGTTGTGAACCGAGCGTGCTACCACTACACTACGGAGTACCCACCGTGTATGTGTGTGAAAGAGAGAGAGAGAGAGAGAGAGAGAGAGAGAGAGAGAGAGAGAGAGAGAGAGAGAGAGAGAGAGAGAGAGAGAGAGAGAGAGAGAGAGAGAGAGGAGTGTGTGTGTGTGTGTGTGTGTGTGTGTGTGTGTGTGTGTGTGTGTGTGTGTGTGTGTGTGTGTGTGTGTGTGTGTGTGTGTGTGTGTGTGTGTGTGTGTGTGTGTGTGTGTGTGTGTGTGTGTGTGTGTGCGTGTGTGCGCGCGCGCGTCGGAGGGTGCGCAGCAAGACATTAGTCAAGATGAGTGAAGGGAAGGCGGAACGGGCAACGCTGCCTGCATGTGCCGGGCTCTGAAGGGAGGAAGAAAGATGAAGGATGAAAAAAATAGATATTCGGATAGGCAGACTAATAGACAGATACAAAGATGGATTACACAAACCCACTACACAAAGAAAAACTGTTTAAACTCGCGTCGTCTTTCGTTTTTGGCTCGAGTTTTGTTAATTTTTTATATATTTTTTTTTCTATAATTTGTTTACTCCTATAAAGTTGTTTTTTCTTCAAATTATATGATTATTTTAGTTTTATATTTTTCTTCATTTATTATGAGCGTTCCACGGCGAACACAAAATAAAAAAATAAATAGAATGGATAAAACACAACAAATATACGAAATCAAAGCAAAATTAAAGAAAAATAAAAAAAATACGAATAAAAACTCTCTAACCACCGTATGATAAATAAAGAACAAAAAATATTTACAAGCCCAAACTATCAGATGAAAAAACGAAGCAAAAATTGCAGCGAAATAAAACAATATGAATAAAAACTTTCTCTATCCCCCGTATAATCAATAAAGAAATAAAACATTAAAAAACCCAAACTATATGCTAAAAAAAACTGACGTGCAGGAAGCCGCATAAAGAAAAAAATGCCTTGAGGACACCCCGGCAATTTAGGGTACTCCGTAGGTCCAATGAAAAGTGAAATATAGATTATTTCGAATTTAGCAGGGTGTTTTCTTATGTATAATTGAATTTTAAGGGTGGTTTGTTCCTTCAACTTTTTGGTTTGAGCACTTCTTGCTATGCAAAAATGGACTTTTATATTTATATGCAAAACATAGCTTAGCAGACACCATCTTTAAACTCACAGAAAAGTGATGATGAGTGATGTGTGGCGGGGGTCGTGGGGCTCACTTTAAGGGCTTCTGGCGGCACCATTGCAGAGGAGTATTTGTCTGGTATGGGTCATTTCCTACTTTGGGGAATGTATTCATTCAATCTAAGTTGGTTCCATGCGGTATCTTCAATGTTTGTGCTAGCCTAGATGAGTGGCGGGGGTCGTGGGGCTCACTTTAAGGGCTTCTGGCGGCACCATTGCAGAGGAACATTTGTCTGGTATGGGTAATTTTCTACTTTGGGGAATGTATTCATTCAATCTAAGTTGGTTCCATTCGGTATCTTCAATGTTTGTGCTAGCTTAGATGCGTGGCGGGCGGGGGTCGTGAGGCTCACTTTAAGGGCTTCTGGTGGCCCCATTACAGAGGGATATTTGTCTGGCATGGGTCATTTCCTACTCTGGGGAATATACTCATTCATGTATAAGTGGTTCCGATCGGTATCTTCAATATCTATGCTAGCTCGAAATTTTGGCCCTTTTTGGTCCTTTTTGGCCCGCCTGGCAGGGCTAAAACAGCGGGCTATTCGTCTGGCATTAGTCATTTTACACTCTGGGGGATGTACTTGACCATGTAAAGTTGGTTTTATGTGTTATCTCCAATATCTATGCTAGCCCGAAAAAAGGGTCACTTTAAGGGCCCCCAGGGGTCACACCCAACCAGTGGTACCCGGCAGACGGCCATTTCAAAACATCCCACGCTACACCTGAGATGTCCACATACTCCAATATTGGTATCCTTCTCATCTAGGCTGAAGGCCCCTGGCTGCCGTTCTATTAAGGGGATCAGAAACCTTTCTTATCTGCCTCACGCCACCCCCCCCCCCTCTCCCCCACAGCCCGCCGCGGATAACTCACCAGTTGCGAATATCTCCGTCGGATATGAGACGAGCAGAATAGGAAGACGAGACGTGTGGCGGAGGCGAGATTGAGGGAAGGACGCGGAGGGAACGTGGTCCATTGTCAAGATCAGAGAGAGGGAGAGAGAGAGAGAGAGAGAGAGAGAGAGAGAGAGAGAGAGAGAGAGAGAGAGAGAGAGAGAGAGAGAGAGAGAGAGAGAGAGAGAGAGAGAGAGAGAGAGAGAGAGAGGAGAGAGAGAGAGAGAGAGAGGAAGAGAGAGAGAGAGAGGAGAGAGGGAGAGAGAAAGAGAGAGAGAGAAGAGAGAGAGAGAGAGAAGAGAGAGAGAGAGAGAGAGAGAGAGAGAGAGGAGAGAGAGAGAGAGAGAGAGAGAGAGAGAGAGAGAGAGGAGAGAGAGAGAGAGAGAGAGAGAGAGAGAGAGAGAGAGAGAGAGAGAGAGAGAGAGGGAGAGGGAGAGGGAGAGGGAGAGAGAGAGTATATATGTGACCAGAGCACATAATATGAAGGGGAGGGCGCAAAGGAGGAGGAGAAGTAGGAGGAGGAGGAGGAAGACTATAAATGATTACAAAGATTTTACAAACAGCAGCAGATGCACTTGGTCCTCACTCGAGTGTTTGACAGCTCTACAAAAATAAAATTAATGTGAGGGAGAAGATAGTACAGAGAGGAGTAGGCTGAGGAGGAGTACAAAGGAAAAGGCAAACAGCATAGACCTTTTGCTCTATATGAGGATATTTGCTGGAGCTTCACTACCTATTTAACAAAGAAGGAACTGAGGGTAATGTTGAGGTTGTCAGGAAAACGCTACTGAGAAAGTTGCGCTCAAGAAAAGAAAGAAAGAAGAATCCTGATCTATTCTATAAACTAACGTCAGTAACTTTTGCATAATTGACGTGGGTGAGAAAAATGCCTTTGAGAGTTGCTTACATGGTATTTATCTGGTCTGTTTTTAATCGCTTTAACAGTATTGCTTTCTGCAACATTCGCGCCAAGACTATTCCAGATGCTCACATTATAATTAAGAAATCAGATAAACCTTTATTTAATCCAATCGTTTACTGTCAGTCTTAAATATGTCATTCCTGTTGACACTCAATCGACTCGGTGTGAAATAAAAGTCTACGTTAATGTTACCAAATCGTCTGGAAATCTTATAAACCTCTACTGTTACTTCTCAGTCTACGCTTATATGAATAAAATACTAAATAACCTGAGTTCCTTAAAAAAGATACATATATAGTCAAAACAATAGTAAATCAAATATGGATAGGAGAAAAAATGAATATTAGAAATAGTGAAATATATAATATCAAAAGAAATTCAAGCTTTTTGAATATGGTTTCTTTCGCATCGTAAGTTAATTTTCTTTATTCTACATACTATTGAATCTAATCTATATCAATTCTTGCTTACATATAAAGGGCACCAAACCTGTAAGCAGTATTCACGATCAATCAATCAATCATTGGGGGCATACGCCGGGGGGCGCGTCGCCTCGCCCACCCTACGACGCCACTCCCGGGGGTCACCACGCGCGAGTTCCCATGCAGGCTCCTTTCCCATACCAAGCAGCTCTCGACAAGAAACATCAACTTGCCCCAGCCACGAGCCTTGTGGGCGCCCCCTTGGCCTCCTCCACGCCGGATTGTCTCTTACAGATACAACCCGATGGGAAGGATCGGTTTCAGGGTAGCGTGCCACATGCCCATATAGCCGAAATTGGCGCTGACGGACTATGCAGGTAATAGGCCTCGATTCAGTCTCACGGTGCAATCGCTGATTTGACACGTAATCATCCCAGCGATACCCCATGATTCTGCGAAGACACTTATTACGTATTCACGATGCGGACGTAGAAGTGAATTGAATAGCGTTTGGACGACTTTATTGGCCTCATGATGGAGTGTTGTGCCGATGAATCCCATTAGTTTATTGGCCGTTTTGACCACCATGCACATTGTTGGCGTGGCTCTATATCGCTGGAAATTATGACGCCAACATCTTTTCCTTGGCCAACTTTATAAAGGAGGATGAGGAAGAGGAGGAGGTGGAGGAGGAATATATAAAGGAATATACAAAGGAAGAACAGACAACAACAGCGCTACAATGAGGCTGCCTGTGTGACTACTTTCTACCACTATAGTTTCTACGTGTTAGAGGTAAAAGAATAGCAAAGTTAAGGGCTCCTCCCCACCCACCTCTCCTTCCGGCTGAGGCCGGCAGGAACAGAGTTAGAAAAAAAAACACCATACAGAATTGAAAAACTGCCATGGAATTTGATAGGAAAGATTGAAGGAGAGACATACTCTAAAAAAAAAAAAAAATAATAAAAAATGACGTAGGGACGAAGTAATCAAGTTGGGCAGTTGATGCTAAGTATTTATCTAGTGTGTTATCAAACGCCTCAACCGTGTTACTTATTAACTACTTGTGCTGGAAGAGAGTTCCAAATATTAACAACTCTATTAAAGAAAAAGTGCTTCGCTTCAAGTGACCGAAATCGCTTACCAATGATCTTGTATCCATTACTACGAGTAGTGCTTGTCAATCAATATTCAAAAAGTCGTTTATGTTAACATTATTGAAGCCATGGAACATTTTAAACAATTTTATGAAGTCTCCTCGCAACCTACGTTTTGACAAACTGAACAAGTTAAGTTCCTTCAATCGCTCTTGAGTTTTTAATCAAAATATTTTCTACGAGTTTTACCACATTATTTCGTATAACAAGTTTCCATTAATTTACAGACTAAGGATGTGAGGCTGATCGGTCTGTACTTGCTCGGTTGTGTCAAATCACCTTTTTCTGTATTGGAGTAACATTTGCAAGTTTCCAAACGCAAGGAACTTTACCGGAATTTAGATATTTGTTTAAAAGTATTGAAAGAGGTTTGCAAATCTGGTGCTTCGCTTCCTTTAAAACTCACGGTGCAATACAGTCTGGCCCGGGGATTTGTTAACTTTAAGTTTATCTATTGCTCAAATTATTGTGTCCTCAAGGAGTTCGCAATTGATCAATGGAATTACGTTATCTTGATCGCAGCCCACTTCTTCCAGTCCATTTATATCTTCACCTGTAAAATCAGAAGCAAAGAAATCATTTATTACTTCAGCCATCTCAATTTCATTATTAGTATGTTAACCGTCTTCAAGGGAAAGTGGACCAATGTTCGCTGTGATAACTTTCTTCTTGCGCACGTAACTGATAACTGAGGAGGAGGAGGATTACATAGGATTACATAGGAATAACAGACACCAGGAGACCTATTGGTCCATAGCGAGGGTATCTGCTGAACTACATACTACTAACTATCAACTACTTGTAAGAAAACAGTTGGAAAATGATACCATGTCCCTAAAGAGAATAGGAACATGGAAGTTTCATAGTGCAGAATGATAGGATATGAAAAATACTAACTACAACTACCACTACCACTACAACTAATCGATACGGGGGACTAGATACGAATTCGCACTATCAATACCCATTTACTTTACAGTGCGCGTCAAGTCTGTTTTTGAATGTAGTTATTGTGCTGGCTCCGACAACATTTGCTGGTAACTTGTTCCATCGTTAAAACGACTCTAACATTGAAATACTTTTTACGGAGATCGTGATGCAACTTTTGACCGTTTTTAGTTTTAAACCATTATTTCTTGTTGTCACTTGAGTTGAAAGCTCGAATAGGTTCTCTTTGATTAGTAAAAATCAAAACCTTTTAGAATCTTAAAGGTTTCTATTAAGTCCCCACGGATTCTACGATCCTTTAAGGAAAAACATTTAAGTTTCAGCAGCCCTCTCTTCATAAGATAAATTTCGCAGAGATGGAATTTGTTTGGTTGCTCTTCTTTGCACTGATTCCAATTTGGCTTGATCTTTTACGAACAGGGCGACCAGAATTGAACGGCATTTTCCCAAAGTGGGGCCTAACCAAGGACGCGTATAATTGTGTCATTATTTTCCCGGATTTTTATGTTCAAAGTTACTTTTAATAAAGCCCAACATCATATAGGGCCTTTTTACTGGCAGCTAGGAAATTTGCGGACTGGTTTTCAGATCATTACTGATGATGACACCTAATCCTTTTCCTGCTCTACTTCAGTTAACGATTTATTTTGCATTTGATAGTTATATTTGAGGTTGTCTTTGCCTATATGCTTACTTTACATTTATCGGAATTGAATTTTAATAGCCATTTATCACTCCAATCTGATAGTTTGTCGAGATCACTTTGTATGAGTTCGCAGTTTTCTCTAGTATATGCTTTCCCCCGCCTAATATGGTGTCATCTGCAAATTTCGATATTTTAGATACAAGTCCGCAGTCCAGATCGTTGGATATATATCAGAAAAAGAGTAGGACCTAAGACCGAGCCCTGAGGCACCCCACTAGTAACATCAAACCAATCAGATGCCTCGCCATTTATTACTAACCCGTTGTTTACGATTTGAAAGCCAATCGCCAATCCATGAACATAATTGCTCTCCTAAGCCATGTGCTTAGTTTGGTCAGAAGTCGCTTAGGGGGAAAACTGTATCGAAGGCTTCTGAAAATCAAGGTATATTACATCCGAGGGAATTTTAGCGTCCCAGTTTTTAATAAATGACATTAAAAAAGTCCAGTAGGTTTTTTTAAGCAGGATCTCCTTTTTTCCGAAATCCATGCTGGGAGTTTAGTATTGAGTTATTTTCATCGAGAAAAGACACTATTTTATCCCGCAATATTTTCTCAAATAGTTTAACAATCACGGACGTTAGACTAATTGGGCGATAATTTTTGCGAGGCTCTTACTCCCTTTCTTGAATATCGGTGTAACATTAGCTAATTTCCAAAATTCTAGAAACATTTTTGTCACTTAGCGATTTATTGAAAATAATCTTTAATGGGAGCGAAAGTTGACTGTGACATTCGCGAAGAGTCGCGGCGAGATTTCGTCCCCCCCCACGGATTTTGCTGGGTCAAATTTCAGCAAATACTTTGATATTTCGTTTTACTGTTATCTCTCCTATTACCAGTCTATCCCTTTCGAGTCCCGCATACATGTTTACTGGTTTTTGGTAATGGGTTTCGTCTTCTTTAATAAATACCGTATTAAAAATATTCATTGAGTACGAAAGCCATACTCTTATTATCATTTGCCAAGATATTATTATTTTCTTTCAGTGGCCCAAAAACTTGTTTTGACGTTTTTCTTACTTCGAACGTATTGAAAGAACCTTTTCGGGTTTTATTGGATTCCTTTGCAATTTTTTCTTCATACTCGCGCTTTTTAGACTTAATTAGTCCTTGCAGCGACGTTTTACGTCGTTGTATTCTCTAGAAACGCAGTCTGCAAATTTTATCGTTTGTAAACTTTTTACGCTCGGTGCTTTCTGTCAATGATTTGTTGGATCTCATTATTCATCCAACTGGGTCTGTTTATGTTATTCAAACGTTTTCTTACCATGGGAACATGTTTTCCCACCACTGATTGGAGTTTATTTGTGAATACATTACACATGTTTTTTGGCGTTATTACCATTTAGTAGGTCAATCCATTCAACTTCGCTTAGTACCCTGCTGATCTTCGTGAAATCTGCTTTTTTTATATTTGGGACTAGTAACCGATTTTCTGTGATATCTACATTGCAATTTATGCCGCATCTGACTAGCCTGTGATCACTGTTTGCCAACTGTTCACCTATATCGCAGTAAACAATCAGATCAAAGTCGGTTTGTGAAAACTAAATCCAGGATACTATTATCCCTTGTAGGCTCACGGACCACCTGATTTAAAAAATTTCTTCGTTCAGCATATCAAGCAATCGCCCTACCTTCTCTATCAGCAGAATTTTTATTCCAGTTTATACGAGGTAGGTTAAAATCTCCACAAATAATTGTATCGTTATTTTTGTTCACAACTGACTTTATCTCGTCATACAGGAGGCAATCTACTTCCGCATTAGATTTGGGAGGACGATATATTTTCCCAATAGTTAGCAATTTACCGTTTAGCTTAATCTTTGCGTAAACTGAGTCATAATGATCTTTGTTTACCCCTATCGATTTCGATTGCTTGCAAATTTCTTTATGTAAAGAATGACACCTCCACCTGCTTTATGCGTGCGACAATTTAGGAAGGAGGAGGAGGAGGAGGAGGAGGAGGGGAGGGAGGAGGAGGAGGAGGAGGGAGGAGGAGAGGAGGAGGAGGAGGAGGAGGAGGAGGAGGAGGAGGAGGAGAAGGAGAGGAGGAGGAGGAGGAGGAGGAGGAGGAGGAGGAGAGGAGGGGGAGGAGGAGGAGGAGGAGGAGGAGGAGGAGGAGGAAGCCCCGATCTAACCTCAGCGCCGCAATAAGATAATAAAAATTTGAGAGAGGACCGAATCACTCTCGTGCCGAACGCAATGAGGGAAAGAGAAGGGAGTGGAAGGAACAGGGGAAGGTGGGGGGATGGGGGAATGGGGATGGGGGAGGGTTGTAATTTTCAAATGAGTGTTGGCAAGACCTTCTCTCCACGGCATCGAATGAGTTAGGGAGGGATGGAGGGATGGAGGGAAGGAAGAAAAGGCAGAGTGATCAAACAGATGGCAAGGAGAGACACGGGAGAATGAAGATTTTGAAGAATCGATACGTATATATTGGAAAAAAATTGAAATGTAGAGGGCAAAAGATGAAACGAGAGAACGATAGTAAGAGGAAGATTTAAATAAAGAAGGAAATGAAGGGGGAAGAATGAGGAATAGGTCTAAATTGAGAAAAAACCCGGAGAGAAAAGAAGATGAACAGGGAGACGTATGGAGATATGGAAGATAGGATGAGGGAGAGAAGGAGAGAGAGAGAGAGAGAGAGAGAGAGAGGGAGAGATGGAGAGATGGAAAGATGGAGAGAAAAGGAATGCTGTGAACGGCTCCAGAGTTTTATTGACTTTTTGTTCTCTGCATTGGAGGTAAGTTATCTCTCCCTCCTCCCTTCTCTCTCCCTCTTTTCTCTCTTTCACATTTGTCACTTCTTTCTCTGCCTATCACTCAATCTTCCTGCCTTAACTCTCTCTCTCTCTCTCTCTCTCTCTCTCTCTCTCTCTCTCTCTCTCTCTCTCTCTCTCTCTCTCTCTCTCTCTCTCTCTCTCACCGTGTCCATCTCACAGTTCTATACAATTTCTTAATCAGGTATTCTTATCACCTCCTCTGCCTTTATCCCAAGACTTCTAAGGCACTCTTCTTCCTCCTCTTCCTCCTCCTCTTCCTACCCCAAATTTCCAAAACACTTCTCTATTTACTCTCTCTCTCTCTCTCTCTCTCTCTCTCTCTCTCTCTCTCTCTCTCTCTCTCTCTCTCTCTCTCTCTCTCTCTCTCTCTCTCTCTCTCTCTCTCTCTCTCTCTCTCTCTCTCTCTCTCTCTCTCTCTCTCTCTCTCTCTCTCTCTCTCTCTGTCCAGCCTCCGTCGATCAATAACAATTAGTATCAGCACCACACACAACCTGCACACAATACACTCCTTGGCAGCCTCCCCACCACCTGGATCCACCTGCCCCATGCAGGCACACAGGTCCTGCTCCTCTCACCCCTTCCTACCTGCCTTTCGTCTTGCCTAACATACCCTTGGCCCTGTTCACCTATACCCTATGTAGTACCTTAAAGTAATCGTCCAGACCCATTTTTTCTTTGCATAATTATGTTGAATATTCATTCAAAATACCTAAGCCACAAAAAAAAAAAAAATTATACGCCTTATTTCCCTAAAAACATGACTTTTGTAAAAAGCGCGGGAAAAACAACAGCTTCATTCCAGCCGTAGCGCGAAACTTGCTGGTGACGTTAAGTTCGGAAGCTTCCCAGCTCTGCTTGATACAAATACACAGAGAATTTGAAATAAATATAGTACCTGAAGAATTTTGGGTGTTTCTGATATTTTTTTTTTGCGATGTGGCACATACTTGCATCCTTCATGGATACAGCAAGACAGCTGTGCCTTTGCAGAGAGCTTAGCACCCATTTCTGACCTATTTGGCCATGATATGTGTGTGCAGCGCCTGGCAGTGGTGGGTGAGAGGAGCGCGACAGGACAGTGTGTTTCACATCGCACTCCACTCACCCGCCACTGCTAGGCGCTGCACACACATATCATGGTCAAATAGGTCGGAAATGGGTGCTAAGCTCTCTGCAAAGGCACAGCTTTCTTGCTGTATCCATGAAGGATGCAAGTATATGCCACATCGCAAAAAAAATATATCAGAAACACCCAAAATTCTTCAAGTACTATATTTATTTCTGATTCTCTGTGTATTTGTATCAGGCAGGGATGGGAAGCTTCCGAACTTGACGTCGCCGAGCCGTGGTGCGTCGTCTGCTGGTCGTCAGTTTTGTTTTGAGAGCTCGGGGAATTTACAGATTTTGAATGCAGATCATTTAAAAACGGGTGACTGGATGCAAAAAGTAACAACATATTGTTGATATACTCGATCATGGCTATATTTTGACTGCATTAAATCAGGAATGATGAAATGGTCTGGAGGATTACTTTAACTAACCTAACCTAGCCTAACCTAACCTTACCTAACCTACTATTTGCCCTGTTCACCTATATTTACCTTAACCTAACCTAACCTAATGGTTAGGTGTGTGAAGGTGTGTGGCAGGTGTGTGTGTGTGTGTGAAGGTTGTTCCCCAGACTGTAAACACAGCAGTGCCAGGAGCTCCGTGTTATTAAGCTGTTATAGGGACCAAAGACCTCCTAAGAAGCTCCAGTAAGCGCTAAAAACTCAGTAAGTTGTATGTGCTCCCGAAGACAAGGAAGTAGATATCAGGGGTAGTTGGACTTAGCCACTGTATTGGAAAATTCAAGTAATCAGACTACAACCCCCCTGCGACCCTGTCCTGGATTTTGGCGCATGCGCATTGACCATGGTGTGACGTCAGCATTGTGTGACGTCATATTGACTGCTAGTTACAGTGCGGCCTGCCCCTCCCTCCACCTCACCCTACTGTAAATATTAAAGTCACCGATATGGCAAAACGACTACTTGAGTTGAAGAAGATGCAGCGCACTCAGCTGGTAAGAATTAATAAAGAAGAGCTGATTGACCCTATCTTAGCCGCTGAAGAGGAGGATGAAACACCGATGGAGAAGCTGAATGCTGTGATGCCAGAAGTGACAGAGTTGAGGAAGGTCATAACATCGCCTGAAAGTTTCGTCGCCAAGAACTTCGCTGAGCTGCACGAGCGAGTGGACAAGCAAGCTGAAATTATCGCCAAGCAACAGCGCTTCTTGGAGATGCTGGACCGGAAGGATCGAGAGATGAACGTGGTGGTGCTGGGGCTGCCGGAAGAGGGCGAGGCGCTGGACGGCGCCGCCACTGACGCCGACAAGCTGGACCGAGTTTGGGGCAAGATAGGCGTGGCTGGCGTGGCTAGCGTGCAGTGTCAGCTCCGCAGGCTCGGCGCGGCGCCTGACGGACACCGCCGTAACCGCCCCCTGCTGCTGACCATACGCGATCATGATACGCAGTCGCGGGTCCTCGCCAGTGCCAAACACCTCAAGACATCCGGAGAGAAATACGCCAAGATTTATGTTAAGAAGGACGTACACCCGGGTGTCAGGAAGGAGTGGCAGCGACTACGGGAGGCCGAGGCCAGGGAGAAGGAGAGGCCGGAGAACGTGGGCTGCGACATTAGGCTGAACACCCGGCAGCGCAAGCTTTACCGCGACGGTGACGTCATCGATAGCTGGAACCCAACGTTTTTCTAAATAGACCACAGTGTATAAGAGACATAAGAATAATATCATGGAATATTAACCGTGTATGTACAAAGCTAGAAAAGTCAAATGTTTATAATATGTTAAGTGAGTATGACATTATTGCATTGAGTGAAGTGAAGACAACTTTACCTGTGCGGCTGCCAGGCTATGTGACCTATCGCGGAAAGTCAGTGGGCACAACAGACCGAGGTGGACTTGTGGTGCTTGTTAAGAACAATATGAATGATTATGTACATGACATTGATTTAGATATAGGTGATCAAATATGGTTGCAGCTTGGTAATGTCGAGGAAGTGATGTTAGGTTTTTGTTATATCCCCCCATGTGACTCTCAATATTACTCCCACCATGCTTTTGCTGCAATCCAGGAAAAGATTATGCATAAATATATGAGGAACGGATACATTATTATGGGTGACATGAATGCCAGGTTTGGGAAGGTGGTACGAGACTTATTACAGCTGTACGAGTTGCCTGGTATGAACATTTCCTACCCGAACATTGAGGACGATATAGGCCTGATGAATGATAATGCTGAATTTTTGTCATCCATTTGTTTAGATAATAAGCTACTAGTATTGAATAACCTGAAGACACGAGACAAACATTTCATGAGTAGTAAAACGTACAGGAAGCGCGACACATGGGTGTCTGAGCTGGACACGTGTCTCCTGTCCCCTGAGTTAGTGAAATATGTTCGTGAGTTTACAGTCATTAAGAGGACAGACCTCCCATCTGATCACGCCCCTATCAGCATAACAATTAGCCCTCCCGGGACGTGTCTGGACAATATTCTTGCCAGAGCCTCCATGCTGGGAGACCACGCAGTGTTATATGGCAGCGCCATGACGGGATGCGTGGCAAAGAAACCCATTAGATTTTTCAATATAGACAGAGAAAAAAAAATTGAGAATATTAAATATGTGAGTATTCCTAATAACAGTGTAAATGATGATGTCAATGTCTATGCTAAGAATGTGTCTGACGTCCTGTACGAGTGTACGGAGCGTAGCAAGAGTGCCCCGACACCAGGTGTAGGCCAGGGTGACCTGCTCTTGGGTAGGTGGGAAAGGCTATTGGGTGACACTGATGATGCCAGGGTATGGAAGGCTATCAGCTGGAAAGGGAATTTTGAGGCAAGCGAACGTGACAATGAAGATCGTCCGAGTGACGAGGATTTTAAAATTCATTTTGAGCGTGTGTTGAATCCCATTCCTGTACCTGCATGTGAGCACTGATGTGACAATACCAGTGCTGGATGACCCTATCTCTCTTGTAGAAGTTGAATTGCAAATTAAGAAACTGAAAGTGGATAAAGCGTGTGGGCCGGACGGCCTCAGTCCTAGTGTTCTAACCATGTTACCTGCACAGTGGTTGTTGACCATTACCTCAATGTTTAACACGGTGTTTTTGTCTGGCATGTACCCTGTGTCGTGGGTAAGAGAGCAAAGGTCTTTACGATTTTTAAAAGAGGGAACAGGTTGGATGCTGACAATTACAGAGGAATTAGTGTGATAAGCTCACTTAGTAAATTATTCGACATGGTCCTTTGCTACAGATTAAACCTGTGGTTCCGCCCATTCCGTGAGCAGGCCGGAGCCCAGAGTAAGCGTGGGTGTACAGAGCACATCGTCTCGCTGCGGCTCCTCACCGACATGGCGCGTCGGAAAAAACTTAAGTTGTTTGTAACTTTTGTGGACTTTAGTAAAGCCTATGATATGGTCCCTCGTGGCAAATTATTCACTATCTTGAAGCGGCTAGGGTGTGGAATGTTAATGTTGGCGGCACTTGTGGCCATGTACCGTTGGACCGAGTCAGTGATCGGCGGGGCCGTCATGCCCGCAACCCTCGGGGTCAGACAGGGCTCACCCACCTCCTACCTCTTGTTTATAGTATTCATGAACGAACTTATCAGAATGCTCAAGGCGAGGTGTGCGCCTGACGGGGTCTTAGGCTGGCTCCACACACTGGTGTTGATGGACGACACTGTATTGCTGGCTACGAGCAGGGAGGGAATGATCAACAAGGTTAGGATATTGAAGGAGTTTTGTAGTGAGCATGGGATGACCATTAATGAAAGTAAGACCAAATTTTTCGTGATTTGTGGTACAGAGGTTGACGCGGAGCCGCTGCGGGTGGATGGGCTCGTTATTGTTCCATGCAAGTCCTATATTTACCTCGGGTCGCCCTTCACCAGCGACAGCTCGGTGTCGTCCGCCCTTAGGGTGCATGCCAAAAACAAATTAGGTCATGTACTGAAGTTTGTGTCATTTGTTCATAAGAATAACGATGTACCGTTTGTGGTGAAACGGAGGGTGTTTGATGCGGCGTTAATGTCTGCGTTACTGTACGGCTGCGAGTCATGGGTAGGAGCTGATTTAAAGCCAATTACAAAGTTGTACAACCGGGCACTCAAACAGCTGTTGTGTGTGAGAAAATCAACCCCGAATGA
This sequence comes from Chionoecetes opilio, assembly GCA_016584305.1. Taxonomy (NCBI): domain Eukaryota; kingdom Metazoa; phylum Arthropoda; class Malacostraca; order Decapoda; family Majidae; genus Chionoecetes; species Chionoecetes opilio. The sequence goes on along the minus strand of JACEEZ010007072.1, from coordinate 31,779 downwards.
CGTGTGTTACGCTGAGTTAGGATACCCTTCACTGCCGGACTTAGTCAGATTAAAGCAGCACACTTTTTATTCTAAGCAAGCTTTGGAAAGATCTCATATAACGGATGATCCACTTATGTTTACTATAGAAATTGTCACTAGAGCCAACACGGCAATGAGCAGAACTATTGCAGAGTTTATTGGTAACAACGTGCCCGACATGCATGGCCTCTTGTTAAATGTGCATGAGCGCATCGCAGCTTCCAGTGGGTCAAGGTGCGCCGTGTACCGCAGCATAAACCCGGCCTTACAGTACACAGTGTGTACAGAGACCGCCATAAGGTCGACGACCGATACAGGATCTCCTTCACTCGTTTTCGAGTGTCAGGTCATAGTTTGTGTGTTGAGACTGGAAGATGGAATAGGCGGGGGCGGGGCCAGTTGCCACTGGAGGAACGTCTGTGTGTATGTGGCGATGTACAGACTGAGGAACATGTTGTTGAAAATTGTCCTGTATCAAACAATATTAGGCAGACAGTAGGCCTAACTTGTTTAGGTGAGCTATTTAACGGTAAATATAGCCATTATGAATGTTGTAAAATTATTCATGATATTTTGCACTTGTATGCGTAAGGTATGTGTGTCATGGATATCTCCTGGCACTGTTCGTGCACCGACAATTGATGTTGTTTTTGTTTTAATATAATTATGTGGACTGCAGATTGCATTATGTGTGTTGTTTATATTAGTGCTAACAGTATGTATTGTTATAAGATTATGTGTTAATGTATAGATTTATGTACACTGTGGTCAATAAAGTATCTATCTATGTATCTATCTATTAGTGTGTGTGTGTGTGTGTGTGTGTGTGTGTGTGTGTGTGTGTGTGTGTGTGTGTGTGTGTGTGTGTGTGTGTGTGTGTGTGTGTGTGTGTGTGTGTGTGTGTGTGTGTGTGTGTGTGTGTGTGTGTGTGTGTGTGTGTGTGTGTGTGTGTGTGTGTGTGTGTGTGTGTGTGTGTGTGTGTGTGTGTGTTATAATCACCTATCGTCTATTTGTCTCCATCTCTCTCTATTTCATTACTATTCCCATTTCTCCACATTTCCCATTTTTTTCTGATCTTCCCTATATCTTTGGTCTTTTAGATTTACTTCAATTCTTTAAGTCTTTCTTCCTTGATTCATCTCTTCTTCCTTCCTGTCTTGCATTCTTCCTTCACGGGTTTCCTTTAAGTCCTTATTCCGTCCTTCATTCCTTTTGCTTCTTTTAATTATTTTCTCAATTTCTTCATATCCTCAAAGTCTTTACTAAACAACATAAAGAACAAGATCTAAATATTCCATCAGCAAATAAAAAATTAAAAATAAACACAAAGATATAACTGACTAAAAAAAGCTGATAAAACAAACACACAACATATGTAACAAAAGCAGTAACATGGCATAAAAACAGAAGAGATAATGAAAGAGGAGGCGGAGAAGGAGGAAACGATCAACCCACAACAAGTGAAGCGACAACAACAAGGAAGAGGAGAAGATGAGGAGGAGGCAGGAGGAGGAGGAGGAAGACCCCCCCCCCCCTTACCTGCCTGTCTCTCGGGTTACACCTAGAAACGGGTCACACTTCGCTTACACTGAATTCAATTAACTTCTCGGCCGACATAACAGGCCCGTCAGGTTGCATCTTTTCCACCGACTCACCAGCGGCCACGAAGGTTTATCACACTTATTTGTCGCCTTGAATCACCTCACACTCGACATTTTCTGGCCCTTCCTCCTTGTTTTATCGATGTGATCCTGTTTCTATTTAGTTTACTTTTGTGTCCCGGCCGATGTTCGCGCCTCGCCGCCTCCTCCTCGGGTGCGCGGTGGCCTTGAGGGGTTCAAATGGTCCTCCGAGGGTCGGGATTCTGGGCTGTTTAGTATGTGGTGGCTTCCTTGATCTCAGATTTCTTGTCAATGTATTTCTTACAAGCTCTATCGCATTCTGTGTATGCCCTTTTTTCTCTCTCTCTCTCTCTCTCTCTCTTCTCTCTCTCTCTCTCTCTTTTCTCTCTTTCCACACATGTAATACATATACAGAGAGAGAGAAAAGAGAGAGAGGAGAGGGAGAGAGAGAGAGGGGAGAAGAGACAAAAGAGAGAGGAGAGGAGAGAGAGAGAGAGAGGAGAGAGAGAGAGAGAGGAGAGAGAGAGAGGAGAGAGGAGAGAGAGAGAGGAGAGAGAGAGAGAGAAGGAAGAGAGAGAGGAGAGCGAGCGAGCGAGCGAGCGAGCGAGCGAGCGAGCGAGGAGCGAGGAGAGAGAGAAAAGAGGAGAGAGAGAAGAGAAAAGAGAGGGGAGAGAGAGAGGAGGAGCGAGAGAGAGAGAGAAAAGAGAGAGAGAGAGAGAGAGAGAGAGAGAGGAGCGAGAGGAGAGAGAGAGAGAGAGAGAGAGAGAGAGAGAGGGGGGGGGGGGGGGGGGGCATCCTAAAACGCCTCTCCAGCGGCGTCCCCAGGCAGACATAAAACTTGCGATGGATCATTGGGCTACAAAAGCCCTGATGGTTGTCGGTGGTTGAGGCGGAGTAAAGCGCCGCGTCGTTTCCCAAACCTTTTTACGACATCATTCTTTTCATCTCGCGGGCCGCCCCTGTACTCGAGCCGGTCTGGACTTTGTTTATGGCGGGGACATTGCAGCGGACTGTCACACCTCAGTGGAAAACCAGAAGGAAAGAAAGGCCTCTTGAGGGAGTGTCGCTTTTCACTAAAGGGTTAGGCCAGAGCTTCGCAAGGGAATCGCGGGATGAGAGATGAGGTGTTTTTTACAGCTGTATTGAGGGACGATGTCGGGTTTAGGGGGAGGGACCGCGTGTCGACAGCGCGGTGGAGCATGTTGCGCTGTCCCAATTTTTTCCCGGGTTTTTCAGACAAACGCAACACCAAGAATGTTGTTGGCGGAGAAGTGCATGTGGCCCGGGAGGGTGTCCGGGGCGCCGCCGTGCTCTACTGCGGGCGAGTGTGAGTGTGAGTTTTGAGTGAGGGGTGTGTGTGTGTGTGGTGTGTGTGTGTGTGTGTGTGTGTGTGTGTGTGTGTGTGTGTGTGTGTGTTTTGTTGTGTGGGGCTTTTTCAGCACGCCCTGTGTGGTCTAATAGTGCAGTGTGTGCCTGCCGGCTGTCAGGGCGTGGCAACAGACCCATGAGGGGTGAGGGTTTGCGGGTGCGCCGCGGTGGGGGAAACACTAAAGGGGGCAAAAAGGGACTAATGTTTCCCTTTGCCCGTCCACAGATTCGTGCCCCATGCTGATGCGGGGCACCTGGACGAAGGGCTCCGCCACCAGCGCCACCGCGGGGGGCACCGGTGTTGCCGGGGAGCAAGGCGGGACGGAGATCCTAAAGAGCGTCGGGGAGGCGGCGCCCGCGCCCCGTGTGGCGGGGGTACCACGAAAAACGGCTGGAGCAGGGAAGCTGTGGCGACGCGGCTCCTCCCAGGAGCGGCCGCTTCGTCTCCTCCTCCCAGGGATCAGAAAACCCCTACACAGAGGAACCTTACGTCAACGCCGACGCTCAGAGCGCAGTCTACGCCGAACTCAATTCCGCGATGGCCTCGACGCCGGGCAGCGCCGTGAGCGCGGGCGCCGCCTACCGGCCTCACTCCCTGAACACCTACTCGGAGATCCCGGACCCGCTGCGGCCCGTCTCCCTGCGGGCCTACATCAGCGAGAGTACCTACGAGAACGCGGGGTACGTGATCTCGGAGGCCGGCCTCGAGCAGCCCGAGAGCTCCACCCGGGTCCCCCTCCACCCCTTCCTCCGCTACTACTCTGACATGTCTTCCTCGGAGACCCCCCAACAACAACAACAAGAAAAAGAAGAAGAAGAACGAGGAGCGAAGCAGCGGCGGGCATCCAGCGTTGCCTGGAGATGCCGAACATTTTATCCAGCCCTGGCCCTCATGAACCGTCACAACCTGCTGGGGGGGCGGGGCGCGGCCTCCCTGGCGCCTCTCTACACCCTGCCCCGCACGCCCGAGACATCCTGCCCCTGGCGCTGCAGCTCCTGCCCCACCACTTCGCCTGGACGCCGGGCAGGCAAGGCCGTGCTGCCGCCGCTGCAGCCCAACATGCCCGTCATTCACACCACCACGCAGGTACAGACGCTGCCCAAAACATAAAAAGGGGCCATGGAAACCCCGGCCGGCGGCCTCCACCTGCCAAGGCCGGGGGGCCTTGTGGGGTCAGTGGCCCTGTGCGGGGATCAGTGCCACTGGCTCCCCCGTGGAAATTACGCCTGGACCGGAGGAAGGGCCCCCGGGGTTCCTACTAGTATTACCGGTCCGGGGCGGGACCAGGAGTCCCTGCGACCCCCCCTGAGTTTTTGCCTGTCAGTCTGGCCGAGGAGGGGGGGGACGAAGACTCCCCCCACCCCCCCCTGCCACCCCCCCCAGTAGGCAGCAGCAGGGGCCCCCGCGACGGAGTGTTTTTCCTGGCCCAGAGTAAGCAGGACCAGCCCCTGCCCCCGGTGCCATTGGAATACGTCTAGGAGCCCCACCCGCCCCTCCCGCCTCGCCCCGCCCATCACGGACGCGGCGGCCAGCAGCCTCACGCGGCCTCCCAGCACGCCGGACCACCGCCGCGCCGCCACAGCCTCCCGCCCAGGGGCACACACGGTGCCTCGGCGCTTTGGGGGGTCCCGGGGGGCGGCACGTTCCTGGGCGGCCCGGTTTGGTTACGGCGCTCCATTAATATCTCTGTATGTGTGTGTAAATACACGTGTACACATGAGCTACAATGTGTACATATGCACGTGGTGATATGCGAACTGACATTACTGACATTATCCCGAGGGAGGGTTGCATTGATGAGTGTGGAAAACATACATTCCTAGACATACATACATACATACATACATATGCATGCATATATACATGAATGGCATTACTTCTTTTACGTGCTGACACCGGTGCTGCCATCAGGCGGGCACCACAATATTCAGTGTTAGGCAGGTGTTGTGTGTGTGCATGTGTACATAGCGGTGTATAATGTGTATATAGGGAAGGGCCTCCGTCGGTGTCTCTTCCGCTTTCGAATCTCTTTTTTTATTTTGTTTGTGTTGTGTTGTGGCTTGGAGGGGGCCCGCCTGCTTGACGAAGGTGCCAGGTGTGTGTGTGTGCCCGGTGTGTGGAATGCCAGGTGTGTAGAGTGCCCGGTGTGTAGAGTGCCAGGTGTGTGGAGTGCCAGGTGTGTGGAGTGCCAGGTGTGGGAGTGCAGGTGTGTGGAGTGCCAGGTGTGTGGGAGTGCCAGGGTGTTGAGTGCCAGGTGTGTGGGGGTGCCAGGTGTGTGGGGGTGCCAGGTGTGTGGAGTGCCAGGTGTGTGGAGTTTCCAGGTGTGTGGAGTGCCAGGTGTGTGGAGTGCCAGGTGTGTGTGGTGCCAGGTGTGTGAGTGCCAGGTGTGTGGAGTGCCAGGTGTGCGGAGTGCAGGTGTATTGAGTGGTAGGTGTGTGGAGTGCCAGGTGTGTTGAGTGCCAGGTGTGTTGAGGCCAGGTTTGTTTAGTGCCCGGTTGTGTAGTGCCAGGTGTGTGTGGTTGCCAGGTGTGTTGAGTGCCAGGTGTGTTGAGTGCCAGGTGTGCGGAGTGCCAGGTGTATTGAGTGGTAGGTGTGTGGAGTGCCAGGTGTGTTGAATGCCAGGTGTGTGGAGTGTCAGGTGTGTGGAGTGCCAGGTGTGTGGAGTGACATGGCGCCAAGTGTTATGACGTGTGATGACATGGTGCCAGGTGTGTGTGGTGACGTGGCGCCAGGTGTGATGACGTGTGATCATGAATACGTGGCGAAAGATGTGTGAAGGTAGGTGTATGGTGATGTGTGTGTGTGCAGCCAGTGAGGGGTTGTGATGTGTGTGGTGACAGGTGTGTGATGACAGGTGTGGTGACAAGTGTGTGATGACCGGTGTGGTGACATATATGTGGTGACAGGTGTGGTGACAGATATGTGGTGACAGGTGTTGTGACAGGTATGTGATGACAGGTGTGGTGACATATATGTGGTGGCAGGTGTGGTGACAGGTATGTGATGAAAGGTGTGGTGACAGATAGTGAGACAGGTGTGCTGGGAATATATGTGATGACAGGTTAACAAGGGACAACCATTACGATCTACACCAAAATATTCCCCGCAAAAAAAAAAATAAAAACTTACCAAAGCACCCTTTTCCCGACATAAAAAAACTCAAAAAAAAACAAAAATTCCCCGTAAAAATTTTGCGGACCTTCCGGTTTAAATGAATAATCACAAAAACATAAACTCTCTTTCAAAAAATAAACATGAAAAAAAACGAGTTAAATATATAAAAAAGTAAACGAGTAAATTGAAATTAAAACATAAAAACATAAAAAACACAGGCATGACCTAATCCCCTGACTTTGAAAGTTGACAGTGAATACAGTCAACGGTGTACATGGCGGTCTCACATAAACCCCCCAAATGTTGTGACGTCGTAGAGTGACGTGGAGGCGTGCGGTTGTTCAGTGCGCAGGAACTTAATTTTGTCACCCTATAAAAAAAGGGGTACACTTTAGTGACTGGTAAAATGTGGTGTGGGGGGGGGGGTATTAACCTTTTTATGGTACGGTTTGGGGGTAAGGGGGTGAGAGTTTGCCAGGAGGGCAGGGGAGAGGGGAAGTATATGGTTCAGTGTTGTGAGTAGTAGGATAAGATAAGATTTTCATCCTATCTAGACACTTTGCAAGTACCAACTACAAGGTTATTAACTATACAAAGCACCGTGGCGGTGCTTTGTATAGTTAATAACCTTGTACGCACGAACCTTGTCAGCACGAACTAGGCGGACTCGAACCGCTGACCGAATGCACAGGGACGCTGCACATTGCGAACTCACGTCTCTACCAACCTTGCCACCCTGGCGGGCTGTGAGTAGTAGGAGTAGATCAGGATAGGTAGCAGTGTTGTGAGGTGGATAAAAGGGTGTGATGTTTGAGGGTGGATGAGAAAGTATGAGGTACGGAAGTTAAGAAAGGCTTTGATGTGATAATTTAGGTTTTGGGGTTAGAAGGGTGCCGGGGCATGAAAGAGGAGGTGCGTGGGGTGAGGGTGAGGCGTGAGGGAGAGTAGTGAGAGCAGAGTGAGGGAGAGTTGTGAGAGGAGTGTGAGGGAGAACAAGGAATGAGACAACAGGTAATGTCATATCTAACCTGACCGCTACACAGCCATTTTCTTTCCTAATCAGCAATTCATGGCTGACAACACAACACAAAAAAACGAATACTAATCATGATGACAGAAAATAATACAACGCTTCAGTTACACTCGCAGCACCACATCTATTATCTTCCAACATTTTGCAAGAAACTGACATAATTTTTTTATATTCTCCTCCAACATTTTGCACAAGGGACTGAATACTTAAGAAGATCAGAGACAAATGAAGACACTTGTTTATACTCCCCTTCCTTGTGAGACCCAAACACCGGACACTGACGAACACGGGATGGAGGAGGGATAGAAGGGCCGGTACCCAGGATGTCACCGTCAATCTGGCAATTACCTGCGTTACACCTTGTCAACCCGAGGCCTAATGAGCGTTGTGTTTCACCTGTTCTGTCTACCGGCTCCTCAGACTGGCCCGACACACTTCTTTAGGAGGAGGGGGGAGGGAAGGGGGGGGAGGGGGTGTACTGCACGCTAAGGGGGGGTGAGGGCAGGTTGAGAGGGGGAGAGGAAGGGGGGTACAGGAGGGGTGGGAGAGGGAAGGGACAGAGGGTAGGGAAGGGAAAATGAAGCTCACAGTTGCTTAATTAATAACTTTAGTTAGCTTGCGAGGTGCATCCGTTTGTTGGGCCGTGAGTGTTTCCTCTTTCTGGCGACACCGAGGAGGAGGAGGAGGAACAACAGTGGAGAGAGGAGTGATCGGTGGAGAGGGAGGAGGAGGAGGAGGAGGAGGAGGAGGAGGAGGAGGAGGAGGAGGAGGAGGAGGAGGAGGAGGAGGAGGAGGAGGAGGAGGTGGAGGAGGAAGAGGAGGAGGAGGAGGAGGAATACATAGATATACATAGGAAGAACAGATATCAGAGTTATAGGACGGTGGAAGGAAGCAAGGAAGGAGGAAGAGGAGGAAGGTGAGGATAAGATAAGATACTTTGATCCTATCTAGACACTTTGCAAATATCAACTACAAGGTTATTGACTATACAAAGCGCCACCACGCCAGGACGAACTTGGTGGACTCGAACAGCTGACCGAATGCAGGGACTCTACACGCAAGCTCACGACTCTACCAACCGAGCCACCCTGACGGGTAGGAAGAGGAAGAGGAGGAGGAGGAGGAGGAGGAGGAGGAGGAGGTGCTATGGGTTGGTTAGTATGGTTACCCTCAAAGAATCTGGTATTGGCTTGTCGTTATATAAACAATTAGAGAAAGTGTTTCTTTTGGTTGGTTAATATTAATACAACCAATTATTATGGGTGAAAACACATACGTACATGAACATATATATTAATTATTGTAATCTTGCATTTTTTTCTCAATATAAAGTGCAAACAAAGATATCGTATTCACAGAGGAAAAAAAAAATCTCTAAATATTTGTGTTCATCAAATTTGAAAATACAGAGAACAAATAAATTTAAATAAGAATATAAGTACTTCACCACACTTGAGGAAAAAACCTTATATTCGTAAACAGGGCAGAAGTAAATAAATTAATAAAAATAGGAAAGAAAACAAAACAAAACCGTAATAACCCCTCCCATCTCTCTCTCTCTCTCTCTCTCTCTCTCTCTCTCTCTCTCTCTCTCTCTCTCTCTCTCTCTCTCTCTCTCTCTCTCTCTCCCTCGCCTCAAGTTCGGCCATTCCCTCTGTGAACAGCCTCGTTACGCCCATTAAGTGACAGCCTAATGGCCACTCGCGGGTTTTATCACGACCTTCGCGGTACTGTTGCATTATAAAACGTACTCCGGAATAAATATAGATGTAAATAAAAGTCCGATTTTTCTTTAATTTTCAGTAAAGATGCTCGTTCCTTAGTGATAATATGTGTGTGTGTGTGTGTGTGTGTGTGTGTGTGTGTGTGTGTGTGTGTGTGTGTGTGTGTGTGTGTGTGTGTGTGTGTGTGTGTGTGTGTGTGTGTGTGTGTGTGTGTGTGTGTGTGTGTGTGTGTGTGTGTGTGTGTGTGTGTGTGTGTGTGTGTGTGTGTGTGTGTGTGTGTGTGTGTGTGTGTGTGTGTGTGTGTGTGTGTGTGTGTGTGTGTGGGTGTGTGCTGTAAATTTATGAATTCTATACTAATGACTTTGGCTTGTACACTCTCTCTCTCTCTCTCTCTCTCTCTCTCTCTCTCTCTCTCTCTCTCTCTCTCTCTCTCTCCTCTCTCTCTCTCTCTCTCTCTCTCTCTCTCTCTCTCTCTCGGATGAATATAATGTAATATGATAGATAATAAATACTGTTGTTATTTTGTATACCGTCGCCTCGTTTGCTTGTCTGTGTTTTGCAACAATTGTTTTATTCCTTTTTATTTGTATATTTCATAATTTGTTGTACGTACATCTGTTATTTGTTTGTTTGTTTGTTTGTTTGCTGGTTTTTTAAGTCAGTGTTGCACTAGTCATGGTGGATGCCTCTCGTTAGTAAAGTGTTTGATACGATGATTGCAAGTTTTATTTTACCTCACAAATCTCAGGTAGCACAAAGGTAAGGTAATTACAGGTAAAGGAGGGAAGGTAAGTATGTATTGCCACCAAGGGAACATCTGAGTACCCCAATGCTTCAGGTGTTGCGTGTGTTGGTAAAGGTAAAGGAGGATAAAAGTAAAATTTCAAGTAAAGGAGGGAAGGCAATTATGTATTGATAACATAAGAAAATAAGGAAGCTACAAGAGACCGCGAGACGTATACGTGGAAGTTCCTGTTACTTAACACTACCTACATCCACCTTTCATCCCCCTCCATGAAATTGTCTAGCCTTTTAAAATTCCCTATTGACTCCGCAATAACTACCTGACAATTGAGTCCATTCCAATCATCTATTACCCTATGTGTGAACCTGTTTCTTTCTATTTCTTTTTGAAATCTACGTTCTTCCAGTTTGAATCCGTTACTTTTTGTTCTACCCTGTTTACTAGCGGTAAGAACTTGTCCTACATCTCCTTTATTATATCCCTTTAACTACTTAAAAAACACGAAGTAACACAAAGTTACGAGGTAACACAAATGTAGCTAATGCCAGGTAAAGGAGGGAAGGTAAGTATGTATTGCAGGTAAAGGAGGGAAGGTAAGTATGTATTGCAGGTAAAGGAGGGAAGGTAAGTGTGTATTGCGGGTAAAGGAGGGAAGGTAAGTGTGTATTGCAGGTAAAGGAGGGAAGGTAAGTGTGTATTGCCACCTAAGGAACAACTGAGTACCCTAATGCTTCAGGTGTTGCATCCTCTTCACCGTGTATGTGTTGCTCCTCAGGTATTATTGAGCAAGACAATGTATGTATGTATGTATCACGCAAGAACAAGTGTTTAATGTCCTCCCTGCCCAGACAATGAGCGTGGCAATTACCGCCTCGCGTGGCTGGCGTTCCGGCGTGATAAGCCCTGTTCACATATTCAGGACTCTCGACGGCGACCAGTCACGACTTGCTGAGTCATACTGTGGTGAGCGCCGGTCGTCATGTGGATTGGCGTCAGGCCCAGACCGTCGCCGTCGGGTCGTTGGAGTCGTGAAGGAGCGCGAGGGGGGTCCCGATTGTGTGGTGCATGCTCTATACCCCCGGGGCGGGTCTGCGACTCAAAAATTTTACGGAAAAATTCGGCTGAGTGCTGGAACTCGTCGCCGAAGGGTCCTAGCCTGGCGCCGACCAGTCGGGGCTGTACTGAGACCAGTCGGGGCCGCACTGCGACCAGTCGGGGCCGTGCTGCGACTAATCGTCATGAAATTTCCGTTATTTTAGCGTGGGAAAGACGGGGACGGAGGGAGAGAGAGAGAGAGAGAGAGAGAGAGGGAGAGAGAGAGAGAGAGAGAGAGAGAGAGAGAGAGAGAGAGAGAGAGAGAGAGAGAGAGAGAGAGAGAGAGAGAGAGAGAGAGGAGAGAGAGAGAGAGAGAGAGAGAGAGAGGAAAAGCGGAAATTTGAGATATTTATTGATATAATCATTATTATTATTATTATTATTATTATTATTATCGTCATCATTATTCACTATAGATAGATCAGTATCTTTACTGCAGTATCTTTAGCGCTATACTGCTTCCGCAGTATCTTTAGTGCCTTGGCGATTGTTATCACTATGTAGTTATTATGTTCAATTAATAATATTTGGAGGCACATAAGTATTTGTGGCCTAGGCAAGGTGGGCAGGTGTGTGGACAACAGTGTGACCGACATCAGTGCGTGTTTCATTACACAAGCGAAGGTTGAAGAGTGGTGTGGGGGATGGGCCAGAGTGCTGCCCACATCTTCAACCACTCTGCGTCAGTCGCAGCACGGCTGGGAACAGTCGCCGCATGACGGCAACCGTGGTTGCCGTCGTGCTGTGACTGTCGGCAAATGTCGTCGCATGACGGCAACCCAATATTGGTGGTTAAATTCGTTATAATCCGCGACTGTCCATGACTATCGCCGAGAATCGCGGACTAGTCGGCGATTAGTCGCCTAACTAAGGCAAACCGTCGGCTAACCGCGCCGACTACGGTCGGTGGAGGGGCTTGCCATATCCGGTGTCAGTTGCAGCACGGCTGGGAACAGTCGCCGCATGACGGCAACCGTGGTTGCCGTCGTACTGCGACTGTCGGCGACTGTCATCGCATGATGGCAACCCAATATTGGCGGTTAAATTCGTTTTAGTTCGCGACTGTCCGCGACTATCGCCGACAATCGCGGACTAGTCGCCGATTAGTCGCCTAACTACGGCAACCGGAGCCAACCACGCGGATTTTGGAGCTTCAGCCCCCCAAAAATCGACTGCAGTCGGCACGAATGACTCAGCAAGTCGTGACCGGTCGCCGACGCGAGTCCTGAATATGTGAACGGGTCTTAAATTAGGCTTTAATGTTGCCTTACTGGCGCAGGGTCGCAGGCCGAGCTCCTTATCGCCTGATAGATAATGTGTTTGTTAAAATTTGTGATGATGATGATCATGATGACAACAACAACACCAATAATAATAATAATAATAATAAAAAAATAATAATAAAGAAATAAAAATAAATATTAAATAAATAGTAATCATCATTATCATCAATATTGTTATTATTATTATGTAGCATACTAATAACAATAATAACATTAATCACGATGACAAGAATGATGATAGCAATAGTAATATTGATAGAAATAATGATAACACAATAATAGTAATAATAATAAGTATAATAATTATAATAATGATGATAATGATAATATTGATAATGAAATAATATCAATACCCAATACTAAGAGGAGTGGGAGATGCCCCTTCCATTATATAGTATTGATACATCCCCTGGATATATCAGTAATACAAAGGGAGACCAGATTCACTGATAAATTTTACACACACACACACACACACCCACAACCACACCCACCCACCCACCCACCCACCCACCACCCAATTTTGGTTTGGTAATTTGGTTTGGTTAATAATTAGATTTGGTAATGGTTGGTATCTGGTAGTGGTATTTGTAGATAACATGAAATATGTCTACGCTGTATTTATAGTTTAGTTAGGCAGTTAGCCAAACACCACTCCGAGAATTTAGCTAGCTCTGTATTTGCTCTTTTGATTAGTTCTCTGGGTTTGTCACCAATCTAATGTTTGTCATCTCTCTCTCTCTCTCTCTCTCTCTCTCTCTCTCTCTCTCTCTCTCTCTCTCTCTCTCTCTCTCTCTCTCTCTATTAAAGGACATAGAGCTCAAAACAAACACCACGTCATAAAAAAACCAAATAAAGCAATATATATTATATATATATATATATATATATATATATATATATATATATATATATATAATATATATATATATATATATATATATATATATAAGAGAGAAAGAGGAAAAATGGAAAAAGTCATGAGTAAAGAAATGTATTTATGCAAGGAAAGGCAAAAGGATGGTGTTATGGGTACGAAGAGAGGTGAAGGGGGCAAAGGGGAGGGGATGTAGGGGTTGTGCAGGTGCAGGAGGGGAAGGGGGAAGCTACAGGTACATAGGGTGAGGGGCAGGTAGGGTGTAGGGGTGCGGGTAGGGTGAAGGGGTGAGGGAAGGGTGTCACGCGGCGGCCGTTTATCTTAGGGAGTGATGGTGCACATGATTTATTATTTCACCCTCTAGGTTGACACGGTGGGAAGGGGGAGAATGGAGGGAGAGAGGGAGGGAAGGGAGGGACGGGAGGGAAGGGAGGGAAGGGAGGGAAGGGAGTTAAGGGAGGGAGGGAAGGGAGGGAATGGAAGGAGGAAGTGGAGGGAGGGAAGGGAAAGGGAGGGAAGTAATGAGTTGATGAGGGAGCGGAGAAAACGAAGGCGAGAAACATGAGATAATGCGGTACTGATTAGAAGAGAGAGAGAGAGAGAGAGAGAGAGAGAGAGAGAGAGAGAGAGAGAGAGAGAGAGAGAGAGAGGAAAATAAGAGAGAGGAGAGAGAGAGAGAGAGAGAGAGAGAGGAGAGAGAGAGAGAGAGAGAGAGAGAGAGAGAGAGAAGAGAGAGAGAGAGAGAGAGAGAGAGAGAGAGAATCCCATCCCTATCCCCACTTTGGTTCTCGTTCTCTCCCTCTCCTTCCTCCTCCTCCTCCTCCTCCAATGGGCCGGCAAGATCAAAGAGTAAATAAAGAAATCAACCCTTGTGCAAGACAGCTATTTACGGGGCGGAGAGAAGGGGGAGGGGGGAGGAATGATATAAGGGAGGGAGAGAGGGAGGGAGAGATGGAAGGAAGGATGAAAGGCAACGTGCAGGGAGGAAAAGTGTAGGGAGAGAGAATGGACAGATGGGAGATGTAATGAGGAAGAGGATAAACAATAGATATAAAACAAAAGATGATTATATATATGAACAATATTCTTTAGTTTATCTTCATTGGCACAGTCCTCGTATTTTCCCTCCCTTTCCTTCCCTCGCTAACCCATGTAATATTATCATAAACCTCTCGTCACCCTCTAAATACCTCAATACACTCTAACAGCCTCATCACACTCTAACAGCCTCAACACACTCTAACAGCCTCAACACACTCTAACAGCCTCAACACACTCTAACAGCCTCAACACACTCTAACAGCCTCAACACACTCTAACAGTCTTAACAGCTTCAATACACTCTAACAGCCTCAACACACTCTAACAGCCTCAACACACTCTAACAGCCTCAACACACTCTAACAGTCTAACAGCCACAATACACTCTTAACAGCCTCAACACACTCTAACAGCCTCAACACACTCTAACAGCCTCAATACACTCTAACAACTTCAACACACTCTAATAGCCTCAACACACTCTAACAGCCTCAACACACTCTAACAGCCTCAACACACTAACAGCCTCAACACACTCTAACAGCCTCAACACACTCTAACAGTCTAACAGCCTCAATACACTCTAACAGCCTCAATATACTCTAACAGCCTCAACACACTCTAACAGTCTCAACACACTCTAAAAGGCTCAACACACTCTAACAGCCTCAACACACTCTAACAGCCTCAACACACTCTAACAGCCTCAACACACTCTAACAGCCTCAACACACTCTAACAGCCTCAACACATTCTAACAGCCTCAACACACTCTAACAGCCTCAACACACTCTAACAGCCTCAACACACTCTAACAGCCTCAACACACTCTAACAGCCGCAACACACTCTAACAACCTCAACACACTCTAACAGTCTAACAGCCAGCCTCAACACACTCTAATAGTCTAACAGCCAGCCTCAACACACACTAACAGCCTCGACATACTCTAACAGCCTCAACACTCTAACAGCCTCAACACATTCTAAAAGCCTCAACACACTCTAACAGCCTCAACACACTCTAACAGCCTCAACACACTCTAACAGCCTCAACACACTTTAAAAGCCTCAACACACTCTAACAGCCTCAACACACTCTAACAGCCTCAACACACTCTAACAGCCTCAACACACTTTAAAAGACTCAACACACTCTCCCTCTTCCCTTCCCTTCCCTACGCTCAGGATCTCCACAGACAGAGTGTTTTAGTGTGAAATTGACAGCCAGTCGACCGTTACACAAATTCTTGCACTAACACTACCATCTCTACACCCTAACTCACCCTATTTCCTTATCCTTCCCTTCCCTTCGGCTTGTATATAAGTAATGTATAATCAACTTGATGTATCTTATGTTCAGCCTAATAAAGCATCACTCAATCAATCAATCAATCAACTCCCTCACCTCACTACATGCCATCCATCTTTTAACATACTCTCTCTCTCTCTCTCTCTCTCTCTCTCTCTCTCTCTCTCTCTCTCTCTCTCTCTCTCTCTCTCTCTCTCTCTCTCTCTCTCTCTCTCTCTCTCTAAATATCTTTATTCACTCTCATACCTCATACACTCATCTCGCATTCCACTCCCTCATAAAAACAACTCTGCTAGCATTTCTATCATGTACACTGCTCACTTAAGTCTTCATTATATCAAAAACACTGTCTATGATCTCAAATTCTGGTCACAATACGTTCATCCTTTTCATGCCAGTATTTTCAAACTCATCATATATTTACACCCTCACAGGAGACTCACCCCAGAAGTAAAAAATTATTATAAAATTATTTCAGCTCATCTCTCTCTCTCTCTCTCTCTCTCTCTCTCTCTCTCTCTCTCTCTCTCTCTCTCTCTCTCTCTCTCTCTCTCTCTCTCTCTCTCTCTCTCTCTCTCTCTCTCTCTGTACGCATCCTCGAGCCAAAAAAGGCGAGTGTAAACAAGCAACTTTGTGTGCAAATTTTAGGAAATTCAAATTTGAGTGCAAGCTGAAATGAAAATCTGCCTTTTGAGTTTAGATTTGAATATTAGAGCAGCTTAAAGTTTGTATGTGTGTGTGTGTGTGTGTGTGTGTGTGTGTGTGTGTGTGTGTGTGTGTGTGTGTGTGTGTGTGTGTGTGTGTGTGTGTGTGTGTGTATGTGTATGTGTATGTGTGTGTGTGTGTGTGTGGTGGGGGGGGGGGGTTATATTCACCCTGTTCTTGCAAGAGTTCCCTGGGCGATACGAATGACCTCTCAATTACCGGACCCGGATCCCAACACAGCTTCGCGATGGAACCTTCCCTTCAATAGACTGAACATGAAATATACTGAAACGTACCTTTATATATATACAGAATAACAATGAGTAGCCTTCCCTGCACTGAGAAATATACTGAAATGTATTGTAAACAAGGTAAAGGTAAAAAGATGGGAGCATACGCTAAGCTGCGCGTGGCATGCGGTGCTCATCTCCGTGGCATTAGCCCTTAGAGCCTGTTGTGGGTGAGGACCCGTTACCCCGGGACACAGGGCTAGTGTGACTCCCGGGTGTGTGTGTGTGTACCACAGTTACCTTCCCTAGGTTACCCCAGGTACCCATTTATCAACCCCGAAAGGAATAAGAACAGCTGGGTAGGCTGGTCACCGGCTTGCCGTGGCCCGGGATCGAACCAGGGCCCGCAGATTCGTAGCCAGGCACGCTAGCCACTGCACCACGGAGGCGACATGTACTGTACATACCTAAAAATACACACCAAAAAATATTGATAATATAATAAAAATATACAGAATAACAATGAAAAATAGTAATGATAGTAATGATAAATAAACACGCCTTGTAGAAAAAGACAAAAGAAATCGAAAAGACACAAGTAAACACTAAAACTAACCTCTAAAAACAAAAAACACTATAAGTATAGAATTACCAAAGCATCATAAAACAACACGAAGAAAAGTAGAAGAATATAGAGAAAGTAAAAATATACAAACTAGTGAGAAAACAGTGGATAAAAATATAAGCAGGCAACTAAATAAAGAGGCAAAGAAAAGTTACACAAATACAGGAAAGAATGGGGGGAAATAAAGAAACAAAGATAAAGGCTAAGCTACACAAATACAAGAGAAAGGGGGAAATGAAGGGGCAAAGACAACAATAATGAGTGAAAATATAGAGGCGAAGATAAGTTATACAAATACAGGGGAAAGAATGGGGGAAAATAGAGACAAAGATAACAAGAATGGGTGAAAATAAAGAGGAAAAGATAAGTTACACAAATACACGGGAAAGAATGGGGGATAATCATGCGATAAGCTAGGTTTACTAAAGAAGTTAGATTAAGATAGATAGAAGATTCTTTAGTAGACCGAGGAGATAAGTACAAGGCAACGATTAATGAAGCAGCGAGGGGGTCTTGATACGGCCCTACAAAGCAAAATATATACAAACTAGTAAGAAAGCAATGGATAAAAAACATAGACACCTAACTCAATGGGGGAGGCGATAGCGGAGTGGTTAGCGTCTCCGACTGGCGTTCTCGGTGACTCGAGTTCGATCCCCGAAGAAAACCAAAACCTTTCTGCACCGTCGAGTGGCCTAAGAACACCCACATGCCCTGCCCATCAACTCTACCTTCGATTGCGAGTGCATCGGAGGACACAGGGGAGCGGCATGAGCCTCTAATCACAGGCGTCACTATAAAAATCCTGCCTGCGCCACCACGGGCAAGGACCAACCATCACATCCCTCAAGTGAACCTCCAGAGACTACCATCCGAGCCCTGGGTCACCACTGCCTACAGGCGCTATAGGCACAAATGTAAAAAAAAGAAAGAAAAAAAATAGAGGAAAATATAACTTAACACAAATATACGAGGAGGAATGGGGGAACTAAAGAGGCAAAGATAGCACACAAATACCAGGAACTACCTCGTGTAGGTCTCACAGCCTCATGTAGCTTCCTTATTTTCTCATGTTCTGAAATACACGAGGAGGAAAAATACAGGAAAATCAAAAGATAAGCACAAGTCAACGTTTAATAAGGCTACGACTTGCTTGATACGTCCTCCCAAGTCTTACAAGCATAAAATCTGCTTGTAACCACGGCTAGCACAAGCACGTGTCTGCCTTGTTTACACTGGCGTCAGCTGATCGTGCGACCCGCAATCCACGTGTATTTACCCACCCATCGCCGCATTCTGACCTTTAATCCCCCTTACTGTAAGGCCCAAGCGTCATTACCATAAGGGAGGCTGAGGGTGTAAGGGCGACGAGGCTTAGAGGTGGTAATGCATAAGGTTGATTTTTCCTTTTTTTGTTAAGGGCAAAGCTCAAGCCGGTCTGTCATGAGGTAAATCTCACGGCGGAGAAGCAGAAAGAAGTGGAGGAGGAGGAGGAGGAGGAGGAGGAGGAGGAGGAGGAGGAGGAGGAGGAGGAGGAGGAGGAGGAGGAGGAGGAGGAGGAGGAGGACTTTCAGGCAAAGACGACGTGTTGACTTTCCACGCCCTTGCCTGAGTGACGTGGAGAGTCTCCTCCTCCTCCTCCTCCTCACTCCTCCTCTCCTCCCTCCTCCTCCTCTCCTCCTCCTCCTCTCCTCCTCCTCCATCTGCAGAACGAAAAAGAAAAAAAAAAAAGTAAAAAAAAATGAGGGAGGGAAGAATGACCAGAAAAAGGATGGATCTTTGGCTTGGAGGAATTACTGTGGGAGAGAAGAGGCAGTGGAGGGATAAGATAAAGAGGAGGAGGAGGAGGAATACAAAGGAATACAAAGGAAACACAAACAGCAACAGACCGATAGGTCCTTACAAGACTGTTTGCTTTAACTATACTACACTAACTAGATAATAAGAGAGAAAGGATAGGAAGTAGAAGGCTCCTCCCCACCCACCCATCCCTCCAGCCGAAGCTGGCCGGAAAAGAAGTGATACCATGCAATATAGAAAAACTGCATGGAATTTGTGAGGAAAGTTGAAAGCTGTAATCTATGGCTAACTACTACTAGTTTGTGGGGGTAGGTTTAGTGCTTGATAGATAGGTCATGTTATGTGTGTTTTGTAATGGTGTGAACACAGTGTGGAGGTTCAAGGGTGGTGCGGCAGCCTTGCCTGGCGCTTTCCAGGCAGGAGGAGGAGAAGGAGGAGGAGGAGGAAGAGAAAGAAAAGAAGACTGGAAATTACGTAGGAAAAAAATGTAGGAGGAGGAGAACATACAAGTAAACATGATGGATGGGACAGAGATATATTAGAAGAACAGATAAGATAAAGAGAGAAAAAAATAAGGGGTGCATATGAAAATGTAAGATAACGAATACTAACACACGGAGAAATTAATAGATGAAATATATGAGTACGCATGATGAATGGGAGGAGGAGGAGGAGGAGGAGGAGGAGGAAAGTTTCTTAAGAGGAAATAATGTATAATAGCTAATATACCATGGAAAACAAAAAATATATGATAGACAACTAGAAAATGAGGAAAGTAAACACAAGGAAAAGAGGACAATGGGGATAACGAGGAGAAAGAGAAGAATAGGAGAATAAAAACAAGGCATATAACATATGAGAGAAGCACGAGTAAGAGGAAGAGGAAGGTTTCGTTGTTTGGAGGTGAAGGAGACAAGACATGTTAACCTTGACTCTTTTTGTGCGACGGAGTGAGGTCAGGAGAGGATTTTATGGGAGCATGGCAGCTGCAGGGGAGCTTAGCGAAGGTGTTGTTTGTAGAGGCGAGGGTGTGGTGAGTGGAAGTGGGGGTGTTGTGAGTGGAGGAGAGGGTGTAGTGAGTGGAGGAGAGGGTGTAGTGAGTGGAGGAGAGGGTGTAGTGAGTGGAGGAGAGGGTGTAGTGAGTGGAGGAGAGGGTGTAGTGAGTGAAGGAGTGGGTGTAGTGAGTGGAGTGAAGGAGTCTCAGGTGGATGCGAGTGTGTTACAAAGAGAGACACGCGTGGAGGGTGAGTACAAAGGAGGTTGTGGTGGGGCACTTAAGTTTATTCTTGAGGCGATTGAAGACCTGAAAATGAGTTTTCTAAATGAAGTGAACGAATTGAAAAGTGTTGTGAAGAAGCAGGAGTTAGAGATACGATCTTTTAAGTGTGGGGGTGTCGGTCCAAGTGGACTGAGTGGAGGGGCACATGCGAGAATTGTACCTGGAGGGGTACCAGAGAGTGGCGTGCCTGGTGCTACCACTAAGGGTGACGTGCCTAGTAAGTCACCAGTGAATGGGGGATGGAAGGTGGTTGAGCATGGAGGGACGCGGCCGAAGCAGATAAAGGTAAACAATGAGCATACTGTGTGCATAAATTAATTTTCGGTACACTCCCGGTTGCAAGAGGAAGAAGAGGAGGTAAAGGATAAAAATGTAGACGATACATCTCTACCCGAAGGTAAAATCTTGGTTGTTGGGGACAGTCAGATTAGGTACCTAGACAACAGGTTTTGTGACAGAGACGGGATGCGTATGAATTCGGTGTGTTACCCAGGGAAGGAGATATGTTATGTTAGTGATAAGATAGTTGAGTGCATGGCCGAACAAGGGAAAAAGTCCATCGTCTGCCTGAGTGCGGGAGGGAACGACGTGGAGTGTTTAAGGAGTGAAAAATTACTACGGTGGTTCAAGGAGGTTGTAAATAAGGTTAGGGACAGGGGGTGGGGTCCCTGTGGTGTGTGGTGTCCTTCCAAGACAATTTGTTGACGACTTGTGGTACTCCAGGGCTATTGCTCTGAATTGCCGGCTGGCATTTCATTGCAAGGTCAATGGTTGGGCCTTTGTCGACAACTGGGACTTCTTTTTCAGGCATAACCACCTCTACCACAGGGATGGGGTGCACCTTTCGAGGAAAGGGGTTCAGATCTTGTCTAAAACCCTTGAAAGGGAAGTAGGTACATGCAGGTAGGTGCAGGCTTTTTTAAGATAGAGAACCGGTGATTAGACACTGGGGTCGGAGTAAAGGAAACCAGTGACACAAGGAGGAGTTTTAGAAGGCAGGGAACTAAGGTGATTCGTAAGAAGAGAGAGAGGAGGGGGTTAGTTAAAGATATAGGGAAAATGGACAAGAAGAAGAGGAGTTGCTTAAAGGTTTACTATACAAACTGTAGGAGTATTTTAAACAAATAGATTTCCTGAGAGGAATAAATAGTGTAGAGGATTTTTGATATAATAGCATTAACAGAAACATGGTTAGATATGTCAGGAAAGGTATTTGATCCGTAGGTTGAGATAGCTGGGTATAAGTTATCTCGCAAGGACAGGTTAGGCAGGCAAGGTGGTGGAGTTGCGCTTTATGCAAGAGATACACTGGAATGTTGTGTTAATAATGTTATAAAAACAGATAATAGCATAGATTCTATATGGGTAAGAGGTTATGGAGAAAAACTGTTACTGAGAAAATGGTTCTGGGTGTAGTGTATAGGCCTCCAAACTTATGTAAAGAGGATTGAGCTCCAATATTGCAAGAAATAAGTAAGGCTTGCAGATATAATCGATTATGCATGGTAGATTTTAATCTTAAGAATATAGACTGGGATTAGATTATAGGAGACAATGACAGAGGAATTGTTAAATATAGTTCAGGATAATTTTTTAAGGCAATCAATCAAGGAGTCTACTAGAGGAGATCGTATTCTAGATGTATTACTAACAAACAGGGAAGATTTAGTTACAGAAGTGGTGGTTGGAGGACAGTTAGGAAGCAGCGGTCATTGTGAAATCAGGTTTTGCTTAAAATGGAAAGTAGGAAATAGAAGTGTTAATAAGTACTTGACTTCAGGAAGGCTAATTATGCAGGATTAAGAAGACACCTGGACGGGATGCATTCGGGGTGTAGGATGGAGGGGAAGGAGTGGTCGGAGGTCAGTGCGGTGACAGGTGTCAATGAGGTTGGGGCTGATTAGGAGTATACATTATTTGTAAGGAATTTAATTGCAGGACAGAAAAAAGAATATTCCTTAAGGGGCGATAAAATCACGAAAGATCGACCCTAAATAGATGACCGCGAATTTAAAACACAGCATTGGAGTAATAAGAAACGTGTACTTAAGGTTCAAGGCTGGACAGGTGAGCAAAAAACAGTATAACGTGATGGCAAGGACAGTGACGAGATTAACAAGAGTAGCTAAGAACAATTATGAGATTAAGGTCGCTGGACAGGCAAAGAACGCCCGTAAGGTTTTTTTTCAGGTCTATAAAACAAAGACTAGGGAATTAGTGGAGCCGTTAAGAATAGGACAGGGTGAGATAGTAACTACGGATGAGGATATGTGTACAAGTTTAAATGATTATTTCTTAAGTGTTTTTACTCAGGAGGATATACAGACGATACCTGATAGTGAACAGATGTTTAAAGGAAGCGATGATGAGAAACTCAAAGATATTGTGACTAACTAGGGAAATGGTAGACGAGGGTATAGATAGAATGAAGATTTTAAGTCACCAGGACCAGATAAAGTTAATCCCAGAGTATTAAAAGAATGCAAAGAGGTTGTTAGTTAGTCATTTGTGCACATTTTAAGGAAATTGGTTGGTATAGGCGAAATGCCGTTAATATGGAGGAAAGGAAATGTAGTCCCCATATATCTTTTTTTTTTTTTTACATATATGCCTATATCTCCTGTAGGCAGTGACCTCCAGGGCTCGGATGGTAGGCCCTGGATTCTCACTTGAGGGCTGTGATGGTTGGCCCTCGCCCGTGGTGGCGCAGGCAGGATTTTTATAGTTACGCCTGTGATTAGAGGCTCATGCAGCCCCCCCCCCCCCCCAATGTGTCCTCCGATGCACTTGACATCGAAGGTAGAGTTAAAAGGCAGCATGTGGGTGTTCTTAGGTCACTCGACGGTGCAGAGATATTTAAAGTGGATTTATGAGTCTCATTTGGGATAGTTTTCTGATTTTCGAGAACGCCACTTGGTGACGCTAGCCACTCTGCTACCGCCTCCCAATTTAAGAAGGCTGATAGAGGACTAATGTCAAATTATCGACCGTTAGTCTAACGTCAGTGGTAGGTAAATTATTGGAATCTATTATTTCAAAAAACATTAGAGAGCATTATTCTAGAAAAACATAGTTTTGCCAATGATTCACAACATGGATTCACTAGGGGTAGGTCATATCTCACCAATTTATTGCCTTTTTAAAGGAAAGTTTATGAGACGGCAGAATATGATAAGGATTATGATATAATATACCTGAACTTTAGTAAGGCATTCGCTAAGTTACCACACGAGCGACTCTTACATAAGGTTAAGGCTCATGGAATAGATGGGTAGGTTCTTTGTTGGATCGGAGCTTGGCTAAGTGTTAGGTAACAAAGGGTTACAATTAATGGTTTTAAATCTGATTGGGGGCAGGTGACCAGTGGGGTTCCACAAGGGTCTGTTTTGGGTCCATTACTATTTTTGATTTACATCAACGACTTGGATAGTGAGATTAGCAGTGATATCAGCAAGTTTGCTGATGCTACTAAAGTAGGTAGAATTATTGGATGACAGTCTGATGTAAGCATATTGCAGGGAGACTTAGATAAATTTAATGAGTGGGTAGTCAGATGGCAGACGGAATTCAATATTGACAAGTGCAGCGTTATGAATGTTGGTAGAAAAACCCCTGGTAATAGATACACCATACGCAATGTATCGCTGAAAACATCAGAAGGTTTGAAGGATCTGGGAGTGAGGGTGATCTCCGACCTCCGACCTAGGAAACAATGTATTGAGGCTAGAAATAGAGCTAATACGGTGTTAGGATTCATTACCAGAAGTGTTAAAAGTAGAAGTGCTGAGGTTATTCTAACGCTTTATTTGGCTCTAGTCAGACCTCACCTAGACTATGCGGTTCAGTTTTGGTCTCCATATTACAGGATGGATATAGCCTTGTTAAAATCAGTGCAGAGGAGGATGAAAAATGATTCACGAGATGCATAACTTTAGTTATGAGAAGAGATTGAAGCTAATAAATTTACACTCACTCGAAAGACGCAGAGTAATGGGCGATATAATAGAAGTTATTAAATGGATAAAGGGATATAATAAAGGAGAGGTAGAAAAAGGTTTTACGGATAGTAACCAGGGTAGAACAAGAAGTAATGGATTCAAGCTGGAAAAGCTAAGGTTTAAAAAATAAATTGGGAAAAACTGGTTCACAAATAGGGTGGTAAATGATTGGAATGGACTCAGTAGACAGGTAAATTAGTGCAGAGTCATTAGGGAGCTTTAAAAGGAGGTTAGATAAATTCATGGATGGGGATGAAAGGTGGATGTAGGTAGTGTTAAACAACAGGAACTACCTCGTGTAGGTCTCACGGCCTCTTGTAGCTTCCTTATTTTCTTGTATTCTTATGTTCTGAGAGGGAGAGAGTAAGGCGGAGGAAAATGAGGAGGACATAATAGTAAAAAAATTACAGAAATGGTGAGATATTGACGAGGCAAGTGAGTGGGTGGTTGGGTTAAGAATGGAGAAAATGAGGGAGGGAAGGAGGGAAAGAGGAGAGAGAGGGAGAGAAGTATTATGAGGGTTTAGTCTTGTACAATGCAGTAGGGAGTGAGGGGAGTGGAGAGGGGAAGGGGAGGAGGGGAAGGGAAAAGAGGGGAAGGGGAAAGGGGGGAGGGGAAGGGGGGAAAATAAAAAGATGAGTGAGGTGAAACAGGATGAGAAGGAAACTAGGTCAAAAAATGTATCATATATTTTCATGTGAAAACATGAATGGATTTTTTTGTTGTCTTTGGGGACGTTAGGGGGAAGGAGTTGGAGGTACCATATCACCATTTAACCCTCTCTTTACCCCCCTGTACTGAGAATTTTTCAGTATCTTTCCGTGGGATACTGAAACGTTCTCACGTTCATTTGTTCTCTTCATTCAACATGATTTTCTAGGTATTAGGTGTGTTGTGGCATTTTATGTTGTTATTATTTATAGGGATATATTTATATTATTCATTAGAGATGTACATATTCGGCTTTATTTGTAAGCACGGTTGCGCATTCCGTTGTTCTTGTGAGTGACGTGGTGTTAAGTGATGTGGCGGGTTCTCTGCGGTAGTTCAGCCAGTTATGGAGGGCGGCGGGGTGTGAACACTCGACTGGCTGTGGTGGTGTGAGGGCGTCAAAGGAATGTACGCTGGACTTGGCCCGCTATTATTGACATGGAAGACACTGTGGATGCACGCTGTGGTGCAGTGTAGGAGAATTTGGTGTTGCGCTGATCTTGGATTGTGGCTATGTGGAGTGCGATCCAGCCCAGGAGATGTCTGTACAATTCACCAGAGCGTGTTAGGGGAGGCACTGTGTGAGTTTTGTCAGTCCCCCTTTTTTGGTAATATTTTCATTGTTATCATTAATTTTAGGGAAACTTTTGTTGTTGTTTAGTCTTAATTGCAGAAAAGCTATTGCATCATTTGACCACTAGTTAATAGTTTCGGTGATCTTTAGCCACTTGTTACACGATGGGTTGTTCCTCTTTTTCTTTTCTTTTTGTCTTATATGTACAACTAGCCGCAAAGCCGCCCTCCGGGCGGACTTTTTGGCTAGCTCCTGCGGAGGGCTATTGGTGGGACTTCGGCCCACCACCTGTGTTTGGTGGGCCAGACTCTCCAGATAGCACCTTCTAACTTTCCTGAAATCATGGATGTAGAAATGTATGTATTAACGCCTTACCCATCACCCCCAACTAGGGTACGCCGTAGGTCCAATGAAAAGTGAAATATAGATTATTTCGAATTTGGCTGGGTGTTTTCTTATGTAAAATTGAATTTTAAGGGTGGTTTGTCCGCTTCTACTTTTTGGTTTGAGCAGTTCTTGCTATGCAAAAATGGACTTTCATATTTATATGCAAAACATAGCTTAGCATACACCATCTTTAAACTCACAGAAAAGCCACTTATGTTCGAGATTCGATAAATTTTACTGCAGACAAAGTTGTAGAGCGCTAAAAATTCTATCGGAAATATGCCTGCGATATTGCCGTAAGTCCTACATTAAGTCCGCCAGACGCCGGAAAGCTCACTTCTCATACAAAATCGCCTCGTTTTTCGGGTAAAAACCTTTTTCCTGGCAACTGGATTTTCCACGTTATTATTTACCCAACGTAAGTGGTTTCAGGGCTGGATACTGTTTAAGGTCTAAGGTCTCATCACCAAACTCCAAAAGTCACAAAAAAAACAGCGCAAGTCGGTCAAACACGTACGGTCGAAGTCCATCTCCGCATCCAGGCATCCGGTTCGACGTTCCGCCCACTGCTGCTGCTTCCTTGGCTTCTGGATTCCTCCAGGACCTTATCGCTGACGGCCACCTCTCTCCAGACATGTCGTACCTGGTCTGCAATCCTAACAAGCTGAGGAGGGCCAGGCAGGATGCCATGGTATCGGCCAGGGACCTTGACCAGGGGACGCACCAGGGTACCAAAATAGTTGGATTGGGTTACGATGGGAGGAAGGACAAGACCAGGGCGATGGTGCCCGACAGCTATGGGAAACTGTACCCAAGGTTGATCAGGGAGGAGCATGCGTCAGTGACAGAGGAGCCATCTGGAAGGTACCTTTGGCACTTTGTACCAGAGGACCCGGTGCCACCAGAGAAGACTGCGTTCAAGGTGGCTCAGGCTCTCTATGATCTGCTGGTGACATACGACTCCACCGACTCACTGATCGTACTGCAAGGTGACTCAACTAGGGCCAACACGGGGTGGAAGGGTGGTACTCACGCCCATTTGGAGAAGATGCTGGGACGCAAGCTCTTCTGGAGTATATGCGTGTTGCACACAAACGAGTTGCCCCTGCGCCACCTTATCACCAGCATCGACGGGCCTACCTCATCTGACACTGGCTTCACGGGTCCAGTGTGCAGTCTGCTGTCCAGCGTGAATGAGATGCAGTACAACGCCGAGTTCAGAGTAGTGCCAGGCGGTGAAGATCTTACGGAGATACCGGAGTATATCCTGGTCAACATGTCCACTGACCAGCAGGTCTCCTACCAGCTGGTCCAGGCTGTGAAGCGGGGCGTTCTCCCTTGCCAAGCGAGGAGATCATGTGTGGCAAGGTGTCCCACTCCAGATGGCTCACCACAGCCCAGTCGCTCGTGTACATGTGGACCAGAAAGCATGGACTGACTGGCAAAGAACTGAACACCCTGGAAATCCTAGTCAAGTACTGCCTGCAGGTGTACTTCAAACTCTACTACGACATCAAGGTTCACCACAGACTAGAGGACGGCCCCAAGCACATCCTCACGCAGCTCAGAGTGATGAGGTCGCAGCCCAAGAAGGTCCAAACAGCTGTGACCTTCAACGTGCGGACAGGAGCATGGTTCGCACACTCAGAATGTGTCCTCCTCTCGCTGATGGCGAGTCAGAGTGAGGACGACCGCAGGTTCGCCGTGACCCAGATTTTGAAGCTGAGGGCTGGCGAGGAGTATGGGGACACCAGTGTAAGACCTCGCATCACACCCAAGCTGAACTTGTCAGCCACCAGCTTGCAGACACTGATCAGCTGGCAGCCTAGCCAGGTGCACGAGCCGGCATTCACCTGTTCACTGTCCGGGGATCAGATCCAGGAGATCCTGGTCAAGCCGTACGAGGTTCCGGAGCTCTCTATCCACACTCAGAGCACCGAAAGAGTCGTGAAGCAGGTGACAGAGGCTGCTGCAGCAGTGGTGGGGCAGCAGGACAGAGACGGGTTCATCCGGGCTCGGGCCCACCACCGGGAGACCATACCCTGCTTCAGGTCTAAGAAGGACATGGACACGTTCTAGGCCAACGTAGAGGCTGTGACACTGTGATGTAGTGCCTGATGAACCAACTGATCAGAAAGAGCTTATCACGCTAGTCATTTGGAACTCATATTGGTGCATGATGCAATACACAGGACCAACCGGACACTGCATACTCATTTAAGCATTATTCGATAAGGGTGCAATATAAAAGTGCAATTTTGCATAGTAAGAATTGCTCAAATGCAAAAATGGATAGAGATAAAATCGTCTTAGAATTCTATTTTACATAGGAAATTGGCATGCTAAAGTTGAGAATTTTTTTTTTTGTTATACGGCGTACCCTACCCCCCACCCATTCACTCACCCATTACCCATCACCCCCCACCCATTGACTCACCCATTACCCATCACCACACCCATTCCCTTACCCATTACCCATCACCCCCCACCTATTCCCTCACTCATCACCCCAACCCATCACCCCCCACCCATTCACTCACCCATCACCCCACACCCATTACCCATCACCCCACCCATTCACTCACCCATTACCCATCACCCTACATCAAGTTTTCCTGAATTCTCGCAACCCACTTATTTTTTTCACAATTCTCGCCAATAGGCTACCAAAAAAAAAAAAAAAAAAAAGATCGGATCATCCCATAATTAGGCTTAAAATGTTCCCCTGGTCGACCCGGTTCCAAAAATGTGCCATATGATGGGATTCCGCCAAGGGGGGCGGCACCTATCGCGGACACACAGACACACACACACACTTTCGCTTATATTATTATAGATGTTCACAGGTTGGACCCTATAATAAAGGAGTTTTCTACAAGTGCTATCTGAATCATCGCCTGGTGAAACACCCCCGCCCCCGCCATATTTACCCCCAACATACACAAACTCTCATCCCCCTCTTTACACCCCCGGCCATATTTACCCCCAACACACAAACACTCTCAGCCCCCCTGCAATATTTACCCCCAACACACAAACACTCTCACCCCCCCTGCAATATTTACCCCCAATAACCTTCCACCTTCATCCCTGCATCCCCTCCAGACCATTCCAACCAATCATAACACACCTTTCCCCTGCACCAACAGCCTTGCACCAATCACATATCAGCCAACCATTGTGTAATCATCATAATCATCAGCAAGACTCGCAGGTGATATGTCTAATAATGGAATTAATTATTGACCCGTCCAAGCTCGGTTTTAATTGGCCGATCACAAGGGGGGCGCTGCCACGGACCAATCGCAGCGCGCCTTGTATCGACCATTTACATCTCGCTTGATCGAACCTTTGCCCCGCCGCCAATTAAGGGGAGGCGATTACCTAGGCATCAGACCTTCATTTCCATCGATCGATCAGGTGAGGTATGAGGGTGGTGTTGGTGGTGGTGGAAGTGCAAGCTGTGGAGGACGAGGAGAAGTGGCGGAGGAGGAGGAGGAGGAAGAAGAGAAGGAGGAGGGAAAGGCGGTATCAGTAACGAAAGAAAGAGATAATAAGAAAAAGACACAAAAAAAAATAATACTGAAGGGACAAACATGAGGATTAGACAGATATACATATATATATTATATATATATATAGAGAGAGAGAGAGAGAGAGAGAGAGAGAGAGAGAGAGGAGAGAGAGAGAGAGAGAGAGAGAGAGAGAGGAGAGAAGGAGAGAGAGAGAGAGAGAGAGAGAGAGAGAGAGAGAGAGAGAGAGAGAGAGAGAGCAGGCAAGCAAGCAAGCAAGCAAGCAGGCAGGGGCGGGGTGTAAGTAAGAAGGAGGAAGGGAGTTGAAAAATATGTGGGAAGACGCGAATGTACACTCAACAAAATAAACTACACACACACACACACACACACACACACACACACACACACACACACACACACACACACACACACACACACACACCCACACACACACCACACACACACACACACACACACACACACACACTTGGCCTCACGTTCCAGAGGGCCTCCAGCAGCAGTGGGATCCCGGCATGACCTTCACGTGAGCGGGCGGCATTTGGGCGTGCAAATATTATGATGTCCAGAGATATAAGACTCGCAGGGGCGCCGGTCAGGACTTGCCGGGGACATTGGGTGAAGGTTTTTGTACCATTTACTTGATTTCTGGGGCGTCAGGGATATATCTGAGTGTCTAGGGAGGTTTTCAGGGTATTGGATATCGTAGGGATGTTTTCAGGGTATGGGTACCGTAGGGATATTTTCAGGGCGTTGGATATCGTAGGGATGTTTTCAGGGTATTGGGTATCGTAGGGATGTTTTCAGGGTATTGGGTATCGTAGGGATGTTTTCAGGGTATTGGGTATCGTAGGGATGTTTTCAGGGCATTGGTATCGTAGGGTAGTTTTCAGGGTATCTCTGGGTATCGTAGGGAAATTTTCAAGGTATTGGGTATCGTAGGGATTTTTTTAGAGCATTGTGTAACGTAGGGATGTTTTCAGGGCATTGGGTATCGTAGGGATGTTTTCAGGGTATTGGGTATCGTAGGGATGTTTTCAGGGTATTGGGTATCGTAGGGATGTTTTCAAGGTATTGGGTATCGTAGGGACTTTTTTAGGGCATTGTGTATCATAGGGATGTTTTTAGGGCATTGGGTATCGTAGGGATGTTTTCAGAGTAGAAGGTATCTAGGGATGTTTTTAGTGCATTGGGTATCGTAGTGATGTTTTCAGGGCATTGCGTATCGTAGGGATGTTTTCAGGGTATTGGGTATCGTAGTGATGTTTTCAGGGCATTGCGTATCGTAGGGATGTTTTCAGGGTATTGGGTATCGTAGGGATGTTTTCAGGGCATTGGGTATCGTAGGGATATTTGCAGGGTACTGTGTATCTAGGGATGTTTTCAGTGCATTAGGTATGGTAGCTATGTTTTCAGGGCATTGCGTGTCGTAGGGATGTTTTCAGGGTATATGGTATCGTAGGGATGTTTTTAGGGTATTGGGTATCGTAGGGATGTTTTCAGGGTATTGGGTATCGTAGGATGTTTTCAGGATATTGGGTATCGTAGGGATGTTTTAAGGGTATTGGGTATTGTATTTGCGTGTGTCATATTTTGAGACATATAATAGACTGCCTTAAGTCTTTTTAATAGGTTTCCAGCTTTTATCGAGTAACTTGCAATAATTTCAGGGCCATATACATTTTTCGTGGAAGTCAAAAACTTTGAGAAACGAGGGATCTATTCAAGAAGTCCTCAATATCATAGTAGTGGTGGTAGTATTAGTATTAGTATTATCATTATTATTATTATTATTATTAGTAGTAGTAGTAGTAGTAGTAGTAGTAGTAGTAGTAGTAGTAGTAGTAGTAGTAGTAGTAGTAGTAGTAGTAGTAGTAGTTAGTAGTAGTAGTAGTTAGTAGTAGTTAGCAGTAGCTGTAGTAGTTGCTGTAGCAGTAGTAGTTGCAATAGCAGTAGCAGCATGCAGTAGTAGTAGTAGTAGTAGTAGCAGAATTAGTAGTTTTTGAGGTAATAGAAGCTGTAATGATAATGATAAAATAACAATACAAATGATAATATAAAATACTACTAATAAAATAACTGATAATAAAAATATAAATTATGTAAATAATGCCAACGCCTAGGGTGACGAAAGCTGACATAATAACAATGAAAATAACATTAACCCTACTACTACTATCTATCTATCTATATTTATCTACTATCTATCTACTCCTTCCCCAATCCTACCCCATCCTCCCTTTACCCCAATCTAGTCCAATCCAAGCCTGTTTTCGCGCCGCCTCCCCGAAGAAAGGAGGCTCCAGGTGGTGATTAGTAGAGATTGTAACTTGATCGGCTTTACGACACACGGCCTCAAATAACCATCTCAATAAATATAATCACAGGCTTTCTCTTCGTCTCCCGTGTGTGTGTGTGTGTGTGTGTGTGTGTTTTGTGCAGACCGTCTTTGAAAACAACCGCTTGGTCTGAAAATACAACTAACAATAACAACTACTGAACTGAACTACATAACTGAAATTACGTACAACTAACAATAGCAACAACAACAATAACAACGGCTGCTACTGCTACCACTACCACTACTACTAATGACAAAATAATAACAATAGCAATAATGATAATGACAATAGTCATGACAATCGTAACAATAAATGAAAAGGGTACAGACGCTTCAAGTGCTTCCTCTAGTCCTTATAAAT
>JACEEZ010007071.1:0-10568 GCA_016584305.1 Chionoecetes opilio | reverse complement strand
GACGTCATCGAACTAATCCTGGCCGCTGCGTCAAGGAGGTGATGGGGCCATCCTCTGGACCAACGATTCAGTTGTTCAAGCGATTCCGGGAACAGTGGCCCTACATCCCTCATGAAGATCCCGAAGCCATCGACAACGTCGTCGACCCGAGGATCGATCTCGTTCCGTCGTGGAAGGAGGCATCGATCGGTGCGATGGAGAGAGGGATCCAGTCGAAGAAAGTCCGAGAGGACTACCGCGAGTTGTGCAACCTGTCCCTCTTCTATCCCCGGGAAAAACCTCCGTCAGCCGATCAAGAAGCCGGGAGCCTTCCACCACGCCCGTTGGATGGCAAAGGCAATCTACGTTCTCAAGATCCGCATGTTCCGGTCCCACGTGCAAATGACAACGCGGGAAGGCAAGGGACTTGAAGAGATCGCTCTCTTCGTCGTTCTCCTCTACTCGCGCGCGTGGATGGAGGCGGGCTGGCGACCGAAGCTGCGTACAACGACCTCAACCTCGTGAAGGACCTGCACCACTTCCAAGAGATCAACGGAGCGATCGGGAAGACGACCCTCACCACATTCTCCCGCCATCTCTGGTACCTCGGCGCCGATCTCGTGGGGCTGTCTCTTTTCTCGTAGAGGATCAGCATGGAGGAGAAGAAGAAGATTGCTGAAGAGACGAGGAAGGAAAAGGACCTCGACCGAATCCGGTTCAACAAGGCTGCGGATCAGCTCATCAACTCCTCGCTCCCCTCACTCACCTCCAGCGCCTCTGTTCGCGCGCTCACCCTCCTCAACATCGACATCTCCTTCCTTTCCCTCCCTGTGGACGAGTGGGAAGCAAACCCTGCGTACCAGAAGGGGGTGTCCACAGTGAAGAACCTCAGCGTCACAAACGACGGGGCCGAGCGTGGGGTGGCGATGATTTCATCGTACAACGACTCCCTAACCAAGGATGAGAAAACCAAGCAGGACCTGCTCCAGGTGGTGGAAGCTCACCGGCGCAACTACCCTCACCCCCATTGAGTTGAAAACTATTTCAGAGAGAACATTTTATGCTCTTTCCTTTCATTTTTCCTATTAGTATTGTGACATTATAATGAATCCGTTGAGAAAAGTTGAGAGACTTTGATGGACACCTAAACCACCTCCAAATCTGCTATTTTTTTGTTTCTTTGCGTTTTGCAACGTCAGGAACGTTTTGGCAAACATGCCCGCGAGAAATTCGAACTTTCATTTTTTTGGACCACCCTAAATATATATATATGTATATATATATTTAAAATCAGCTTTTTCCCGTGTTTCTGCTTTCAAGGATTAAATACCAGCAATAGCTTGGACAATTAGGTAAGGTCACACAACCAATACCCAGGTTAGGTTATTGAACTAGTGGAGTGGGGCACAGCCAGGGCCCTGGAGAGGTGGGAGCTGTTGTCTCAACATCCGGGCCCGGCCTCATAGGAGCCCGGGCATGATGTGTGTAATGATGAAACACAATTTAACAATGAGGAGTTCCCCAATTTCAGAATGTCCTATATGAAAAAATATGCCTTCAGATTGACTATAAGCTGAATTGGCCACCCAATTTTGGGCTGGGTGAGCCCCCCAGGTGAATTGGCTCGCTGTGCTTGCCTGTGGATTTCTGAGGGCCCTGAATCATTAACAGCACCAGGGCATACTAGTCAGTAAATATTCTGCAGGAGTAGGCGGCCGCGAACCAGCCGGGGCAGCCAGGCAATCGCACACCATCAGATTCGCTTATTCAACCAAAATAACTCGAAAAACCTAACATAACCGAACTTAAACGTAACAACCTAGGTAACTAAGCCAAAAATAATAGAGAAAAAGTAAGCTGTAAGGCAAGTGGAGCCCGCCAACTCCTGCGGAATATTAACTATAGTGTCTCTACCTGGATCTGGGCGCAACCTCTCAGTTTGGTCAGGTTACGCAACCAATGTCCATGTATTGCATTAAGCTGCAGTTTTACATTTTTTTGGAAAAGCAAAACATGTTTCCATAATAAAATCCCTTTTATTCTTTTCCTCACAATAACAAGTGGAACTTTTTGGTAAATTTTTCCCACTTTGTGTGTGCTCGATGAGAGTTCTGGGTTGGTTTTTTGCCCAAGAATTTTGGCTGATACAGACCAAAAAAACCCCCAAAACTATATTCTCTGTTTCCCACTTAATTTTTTACTAAAATTAAAATACTACTTCATTATATCACTGTGGGGGTTTTGCAGGTAATCCCAAGGGGGCGTTAAAAGGTCAGGCTGTATAGTATTACCCCTAATCTAACAAGCTACTTAAAATTAACTTTCCTGCTTTTTTGTCTTGTTTGATGAATCTGATTTTTAAAGTAGGCTGGCAATTGGGTCGTTTCGGGCCTTTTTTTGAATATACATTTGTATCCCTTAGAAATTTTAGATCCAGGTTCCTTGGAAAGGTACCCGGGAAAGACATTCAGCAGGTCTGGGTTGCTTCCCCGTGTGCCTACTTTGCCGTCTTTAACCATGCAGTACTAAAAAATCTGCTCTTCCGTTAAAAGGAGTAAGTCCTATTTTATTATTAGTGGCCTAAAAGTCCCGCAATGGAGTTAAAAAAGCATAATTAGTATTTCAGAAAAAACTTTTTCACCTCAGGACATGGAAAACTAAAAATAGGTTTCCCCTGACAAACCCGGACCTTGTCTATTAAAAAAATTTGTGTTACACAGAATAGATGCTAATAGGAATGATTTATTTTAACCCAGGAGGAGTCAATGATTCGTGCTGATGGGGCTAGACAACCTTTTTTTAGCAATTTGTCTGCAGGTCAAATACAATTTTCCCAAAAGAGCGATAAGATCACAGAAAAGGGCCCCCAAATGGATCACTGCTAACATTAAAACCAGGGCTTGAAAACTAAATAATTTCTAAAACGGTTTTTTCCATCAAAACAGTATTTTTTAAAGTTTGTTTTTCGTTCCCCTCCAAACATAACCTTTCCCTAAACCCGGTTAGAAGAATGAAAACTGGTTAAAATGTTATACCAAACCTGTAATAAATATCATTAGCCTTAGACTAACTAAATAAAAAATGCCTATACATGACTACTTTTTAAGATGGAAATAAAGCCAAATTTTCCTGGCTAAGTATCCAACAAATAAAAACCCTTAGATTCGTAAGAACTATTTTTATTTTTCACTTAAAAAGGGCAAAACTTTTTACATATAAAATACGGGAAGGTAGTGTGGAGTTGCAATCTCACAGTCTGAAAAGACAAACACTAATTATTTTTAAATTATATATGGTAAAACTATATTTTTGAAATATCACCAGCCCACAAATTTAAAATAAAACAAATTCAATGAAATCAATGAACATGGGGAAACTCCAAGGACTCGAACTTGGGCACTTACACCGAAAAATTTGGCGAACCAAGCATTAGGCTTAAACACTTTTTAAAATTTAAGCACATATCAAGATACAGGTTAGTTCCCAAACTGGGGCACCCCAAAGACCCCGGCAACACCCAAAACTCGGCTATGGTTCTGGATTTTCCAAACACGGCGAACACCCAAAAAACCGGCGCGTTTTTCCGGGGTCGGCCGCGGGGTGCCACCCCCTAGGGCCGTTTTGGTTTTTTCCCCCGCCGATTTTTTTGTTGTTTTTGTTAGTGATGTTGTGACTGTAGAGTTGTGACACTGTTATTTTGTTACTTCTACGGTTGTTTTATATTAGCCTCCCAAGCCCAGGAACACCTACTGGTGGAAGTGAAAAAAAAAGGGGATGAACTTTTTGTTAACTATTTTGAGAAAATTACCTTTTGAAAATTTGGTGGCGGAACCTCATTTTTTCAGGTTTTTCATGCTTTTTTTCCCCTTTTAATATTCACGTTCTAAAAGGGGAAAATTCCATTCCTCGGCTCGGCGCTGGCCCGAGGTTCCGGTTTGGGAACTTAAACCTGTATACCCTTTTTCGAATACTGGATATTAATCTAACAATTCTTAAAACCCAAACTGCAGTATAATAGTTTAACTATTGCAGTTTGGGAAAGGTGTAATAAAATGGGGAACTGATACATACCGAAACACAAATTCTAATTATAAAAGGTAAAAAATATTTTATTTTTCACAATTAAATGAAAAGTGGGCATAGTACTATTGAAAAAAAAACCGCATCGTCATTGCAAGTAAAACAAATAAGTAGATTTAAATTTAATGTTTTATGAAATACAGATGCTTTCTTAAATCATTTGGCTATGGAAATAAAAATGGATTAGTCCCAATATGGCAGGGGGAACAAAAAATTTTCGTTATTAACGTTTTACGGGGATTTCCAAATAGTTTTTTTTCCCGGAACAGTAAATATGAAAATTTTTTCGTTTCTATTTTTTTCCCGGCAAAATTTTTGTTCGTTTCGGTTTTCGTTTCGTTCCCTTAAAACCGTTTCCAAGCCCGATTAAAACAAACCGGACTAAAGCTAAAATGTAAAAGAGGACAAGGCAGGCCAGGAAAATTACAGGGTCATAATAATGCATTAGCTAGGACAGTTAAGAGTTGACATCACCCTGGCAGCAGAATTATGTTACCCCTTCTGTACTGTAATTTTTGGAGGTAGTACTTCTGTACCAATCACATCCCTGGCAGAGAATTATGTGTACACCCTTCATGTACTGAAGACAAGACTCTAATTAAAAATAATTGGGGGAGACCTGGGTCGAATTAGCCAAAAGCCCAAATTTACCATGGGTTTACCAGCCCCACCTAGTAACATCTTAGTTATCAAAAAAAAAAAAAAATTTAATGATAATAATGAATTTACCTGTATTTAAATATGAAAAAAAAAGAAAAAAGCAAAGTATGATTTTTATTTGGTCTTTCTTTTGTTGTACACAAAATTACTAAAATTGCATTCAGTTTATCCCCAAATTTGCAAAACCTGCAGATGCTCACACCAACAAAATTTTTGGACATGGTTGCAATTCCAACACAGCTTGGGCGTGAGGGTGAAATGGCATTATCATGCAGCTTCTACATAGGTGCTGCATTCGTACCTGTCGGGTCATACCGACTGGGGAGTGTTCATAGTAGAAAAAACTAGCTGCCAGTTTGGGCTTCATAGCGAACCCCCTTTACGTGCACGCCCCTTGGGGTTGAGTGGGAAAAAGATTCGCATTTATTTTGTCGATATAACTAAGGTTTCCCACTCCAATTCTTTCATTATTTTTCCCACATATTCCACAGACACCCTGGGGGGGCTGCACGTAAGGTAATTCGCTCATGGGAAAAAGTCCTATACAAAAAAAAAAAAACCATTCAATATTGGGGGAATTTCACAGCAAGGTCTTTTGGGAAACCAAAAAGGGGCGTTAAAAGAGGAAGATCAGAATGGCTGCGACAAAGCTCTATCACAGGGGGCGTTTCGTTGGACTGTTGTCGAACCAAACGGGCTTTTGTTGGACCTGTTCGCAAACATTGACAACACATAAGCACATGGTTGGGCCAACCAACCACTGCCCCCAACCATAAACACAAAAAAAGTAAGCGTTGCACGGGGATGCGGGTTTTTGTTGTTAATGTTTTAACTTAAAAGGCAACGAGCTACGGTAAAGAAAAGGCAGGAGGTATTGTCAAAAAGAAACAGCAACAGATGAAGACGTGTACATTTTTTTCCTTTTTTTTTTCTTGTGTCCCATACACCTGTAGGAAATGTTGACCCAGGTCGGAGGTGGGCTATGGAGGTTCATTTTAGGGCTTGATGGTTTGGGCCTCGCCCTGGGGGCGAGGCAGGATTTTTATAGAGACGCCGTGATTAGAGGCTCGTGCCGCCGCCCTGTGTCCCTGATGCCTCGCAACATAGGTAAGTTAAAGGGCAGGGCATGTGGGGGTTCTTAGCCACCGACGGAGCAAAAGGTTTTTTTTTTTCGGGGGGATCGAACTCTGGTCCCGAGAACCCATCGGAGTCGCAACCACTCTGCTACCACCTCCCCTGTGGCCTAAATGGGCTTTTAAATGGACGAGAACTGTGCTTGCTACCGCCCCGTTTCCCCTTGACATTCTTTTTTAATATTTTTTTGTTTGTAACTGTGCGTATTAATCCACTTCTGATCCCAAACCTTTTTTTAAAATTTAAAAACATATTTAAGAAAATTTTAGAGTTGTCTAAAAGTGAAAGCAGACACACCCCCCTTCCTGACCCCCCCCCCCCCCCAAACCTTTAGGAGGGTAGGTAAAATTTAGTTTGTGTAAAAATTCTCGTCGGGGGGGGAGGGGGTGGAGCCCCTCCCCTTAGAAAGGGTTAGGTTAGGTAATAATCCTCCAGCAGGCGGGTCGAGTGGGGGCGGGCAATCGGGGGGGGGCACATTGTTTTCGTATAATTCCGCACTTCCCCGGGGTTTGAGACCTGATTTTATTTTTTTGGGAAAGTCTTAGACTTTATTCTGATGGAGATACATTGTTCAATGAAAACGGTGACCCTAGGATTTTTGGGGAGAAAAAAACTTTTTAAAGGTTCCGGAAATGAAAAAACAGGAACCTCTTTAACCGGCATTTAAAAAAACGGCAGCTCAAACAACGGCCAATCGCCCGGCTTTTTTTTTTTTTTTTTTTTTTTTTTTTTTCACGAAAATCGGGAAATCTCTTCCCGTTTCTATTTTTCCATTTTTCCCATGACTTACTCTTTTCAAAAGAAGAGTAACAAACACCCCCCAACTAAATGGCCACCCCTCTTTTTTATTTTTTTATCTTACTGTTTCTTTTTAGGGTGGCAACTAAGCGGGGTTTGTAATTCCCATTTTTGTTTGCCCCCTTGGGCCCGGTTCCCTTTTATGGGGAAAAAAAAAAGATTTTGGGGGATTCCATAAAGTAAATCTCAAAAAAACGGCAAAAAGTTATCCGGCATGCGCTCCCCCCCGGGGTGCCGGATAAACGAGGTTCTCCTGTAGATCTCCATCTGAAAAAGCAAAACCCTTTCTGTCCGGGGAAAAAGTCAGTGTCTCAAAAAGGACCGCGCAGTCCTTGTCCTTTTTTTCCGCAAAAAGTAACAAAAAAAATCAGGGGTTTATATTCTTGAAAAAAATCACAAAAATTAACTGATCTGTTATTTTTTCTTTTTTAATCTATTTCTATTTTTTTCTTTTTAATCTATTTTTTATTATTTATTTCATTTTTCCCGTAATGTATTAATAGGGTTTATTTCAAAACTTAATATTTCTAAAATATTTTTAACTACAGAAGAAAATATAATTTTTTTTGACCCCACTATGTTCCCTTGAAAGACGGCTTTGTATAATTTTACAAAAACCCTTTTTACCCAACATGTTTTGGGCGAAATTTCCCTCGATGTTTGCCCAAAATCCCGGCCAAATGGGAAGTTTGATTAAAAATGTGCAAAACGCCCCCGTCCTACTTCCTCGAAAAGCACACCGGTGCGTTTCGTCGGACTGTTTCGTCGAACTTGCCATTTTTGGTTTTTACTGTTTGGTCAACTCGGGGTCATTACGCCGAACATTTCGATAAAAGGTTCTGTGAAATTATACAAAATGTTGCACATTTTTTGTCGAACATACTCTGGGTTTAAAAAAAGTCTATACTTTTTCTTAAGTTATAAAAGTTTAGCAATTATTAAGCTTGAAAGAAAAACCCTCAAAAATACTTTCGTAAAATTATAAAATCGTCTATATTATAATTATATAAGTGTAGATTTTAGAATATGAACTGATTTGATGTTTTTACTTTTGCAGTAAAATGATTACTAGGTAGTAGAATATGAGATTGAGAAATAAACGGGGAGAAATGGAATAATGCGTGGGGGTTTTGACTGAAATGGGGTGTTAAATAATGAGGTGGTTGAAAAAACGGAAGGAAAGGATTTATTGCTGCTGGGACTGTGTGGTGAGACAAGGGGGAAGGATATTGAGACTGAAAGAGTTTTTGGAAAAAAGTGGGTATGAAAATAGACAATAACTGCATGCTTGTATGTGTTTTGCTTTCTTTTGTTTCCCTTTTGTGTGTTTTATTTTATTCTACAGGAGCAGCCGGTTCAAAGGCCTGGCCTATGAAGAAAAGGCCACCTGTAATATCAGATCAGGTAAAAAAAGGACAGGGCTGCGCGGGGCCTTTTCTGAGACACAATTGGGTTTTTTTTACCTAGGACCGAAATTCCCTACACAAATTTGGCGTGTGGTTTCGTTTACCTTTTTTGGATTTTAGAAACTTCTCTATAGGCTTCCATCCAAAACATTACTTTTGGGGATAATCCCTGTTGTTCATAGGGAGGCGAGACAAATGTTCGTCCGCCCCCACTCTTCTTTCCCCTTGTGACCTGCATCGCCTCTGTTCTTCCCTTGGGGGCCAGACATTTTTTTTTAAAGCGATTTGTTTATTAGGAGGTTAAAACGTGGGACTAGGGTTTTGGTTAGGTTAATTAGCGAGTCTAAAGGGGGGGTTAAGTTAGTTTATTTTATATCATACATTCCTTCCCCATTGAAAAACGCCCTTTTATCTCCGAAAATATGTTTGCGCGGAATTTTATAAAAAATGTTTCTTAGAAATAGAATATTTAAGGGGAAAAGAAACCCCCACTCCCAAATTGTGTAGGGAATTTCGGTCCAGTGAAACATTTACCTGGCCAGAAATTGTTGCTTTTTTTAGATGGAATATTTTTATTTTCCGGGAAAACCCTTTTAAAAAATTTTTTTTTCTCACCAAAACCTAGGGGCATCTTTTTTTTTGTAAAAAATTATCTCGGAAAAAGCTGTAAAAAATTTGCCACAAAATAAATAGTCAGTGTCTCAGAAACCAGGGGAATGACGGAATTTGCGAAAAAAAGTGTGCCCCCGCCCCCCAGTTTCTAACGGGAGGGGCTCCCACCCCCTTTGCCCCTGACGAGAATTTAAAATAACCAAAACTTAACCTAACCTCCCAAGGGAGGGGGAGGTGGGAGGGACATCGGGGGGTGTCTATGCATTAGAAAACTCTTTTAAATTTTTTCAATATAAATAATTTTAAAAAGGTTCACATGCAGAAATGGTTAAAACTGCAATTATACTAAGCAAAAAATAACGTTAATGGGGACGGGGGTAGCGACCCCGGGAGTTTTTCCCTCCACTATAACCCTTTTTGCCCCATGAACCTTCTTCATATGTCGCCCTTCTCTTTTAACAAACCCTTTCCCCCCTTTTTATCACCAGTATACGTATATATAAGCCCCCAAAGTTAAAACATTTAAAAACAAATCTCCGAGCCTACCCTGTCTCGCTTTTATCTTTTTTTGTTTGGTTGGTGAAGCGGTTGGCCCAACCGTGTGCTAGATGTGTTGTCAAACAGGTCAAGCCAAATGCCTGTTTGGTTCGACGAAACAGTCCGACGAAACGCCTCGTGTGTGATAGCCGCTTAATGCTCCGCCCAATTACCGAGCCTCGCAACAAAATTGTTGTTGTCTGTGGTAATGCACCCGTTCATGCTGGCCTTGAAAGCGTTGTTGAGGAGGAAGAATTCGAGGGTGTCAAAATATTACGTGCAAGCCCATATACGTAGTGCTCCATTAAACCCCATAGAAGGAAGTTGGAGCATCATGAAAGCCGCTATGAAGCGCGATCTGGCAGCTAGTTTTGCTGCTATGAACACTCCACCAGTCGGTATGACACAGACGGAGTATCGAATGCAGCACCTACTGTAGAATGCTGCATTGATAATGCCATTTCAGCCATCACGCCAATGCTGTGTCTGAGAACTTGCAACCATGTCCAAAAACATTTTGTGGTGTGATGCATCTGCAAGATTTGCAATTAGGTGATAAACTGAATGTCAATTTTATGTAATTTTGTGTACAAGAAAAAGAAATGACCATTACATAATGCATCAATACTTTTGCTTTCTCTTTTTTTCATATTGAAATACAGGTATATCCATTCTTTATCATGTAACTTTGTTTTCTTTTGTATAACTACAGTATGTGTATTAACATACAAGCTAATGCGGTTTTCTTCATCCTGTGTTGCTTTATCTATGTAGTATGCTGTGTAAAAATATTTTATAAAATGGTATCTTTTCAAAAATATTATTTCCCTCTTCCCTTTGCTGGCGGACACTGGTAAAGAAAAAAAAAGTTTGCAGGAAGAATATGTTACTTTCTGGGGGTTTTCATAATAAAACCTTTTCACTCTCAAATTACTATTAGAACAACGGAAATTCAAAATATAACAAATGAATTTCAAAATAACAAATATTTTTTTCATTTTAATTTTGAAAACAGTTATTTTAATTTGAAGTTCAGTTATTTTAATTTGAAGTTCAGTTGTTTTTTTAAATTGTGTTTAATTCAGTTGTTTTAATTTAAACTTCAGTTTTTAATTTAAACCTTGTTTTATTTGGTTTGTTTAATTTAAACTTCAGTTGTTTTAATTTGAGATTCACTTGTTTTAATTTAAAACTTTTAGTTGTTTTAATTTGAAGTTCAGTTGTTTTATTTGAGAGTTTAAAAGGTGTAGTAAGGCCCGGATAATTTGAACTTCTGTTTGAATTAAGGAAAGTTGTTGTTGAAAATTTTAACTGGTTTAAACTGGTTGAATGATCCAAATTTGAATGATTTTGGGGTTTGAA
>JACEEZ010007070.1:0-12985 GCA_016584305.1 Chionoecetes opilio | reverse complement strand
AAACATAGGGGGGGGGGGGGTGGGTAGGCGGGGGGTATGATAAACGGGTTTCAACCATTGTAACATAGGTGTTAGGCGGGTGAAACTTGTCTCTACTGTAATGGTGTATTGGTAATGTTACAAAGTTGATATTCTGGAAAACCGCTGGCTGTACATGTGACCTCACCCGCCGTCACCCAACTTCACCCCACACACAGCGACACGACGAGACTCGAGAGTGGTCGCTCAGTCGCACACTCGCTCACTCACACACCCTCCCCACTGAGGGTTGGACCCCTTTTCCTTAGTCCATGAGCCAAGACCCGAATTTTGGGATATCGGTACCACCCGGGGTTGACTAATTTCTAGGTTTTTTTTAGCTTGCTACATGTCTCTAGTTTATGTTTTGATATGATAGCCCTTGCACACTGGTAGTTTAATGTCGTTATCATTCTTGAATAGACACACCCTACCGAAAATTCAGAAAAATTTTAAAATGTCAAATTTGGGGGACGGGAAATGCCTAAATGTCACTAAATGAATATAGTAATTGTCACATTTAATACAAGTCCTGTAAATACACACTAAGCATGCCATGGGCTTGTACTTTACTATTATGGCCAATTAATCCTCCTCAAATCATCTACGTCAGACTCGGAATCTGACTGTTGGGGCTACCGGTCTTTCAATAGCCTTTTTCTGGCATGTCTGTAACCTGCACATGTCCGTACACTTCAGGCCATTGCTGAGGAAAAGTGCACTTAGGGAGTTCGCATGACCCGCACACACTTGCAGGACAGTAGCTGCATAACAGCATCTGGTGCGGGTTTGAGCCTCGCATCCAGTTGACAGCAAGCTTGCCGTCCTCATCTGTCATCCAGCCGCAGTCTGTTGGGTTCGCAAAAAAATGGTTTGCCTCTGCAGACTTCTCCTCCAGATCGCAGCCTGGTAGTTTGCACGTAGTGCATGCATGAAGAGGCATTTCCCTCACAAGGAGGGGAGTTGACTTGACTCCACCTCTCCACGTCTCGCCCAGAACAGCTCATACCGAAGCTTGTTAAACCTCAGTTGTGTGGGTAGATGGCAGGTACATGTGGCAGGTGATTTCCTGTAGCTTCTAAAAGAGTTCAGGAGACACTTCCCATGAGCGCCCAAGTTCGTGGAAAAAGCATCCTGGTAGTCTTGTCCATCTTCACCTGCTTGGTGTCGTCATCTTCCCCTGCCAGCGAATGCACTGACGGTATCACAGCCTGTAAAGGCATGCATCCCAAAATCAATGAATCACACACGCTGCCTCCCAGTGTACGGCTCATTTGTGGTGATATCCAGGAATCTTGTCCGGTTCTTCTTTCCCGCACTTCTGGAAAACAGGTGGATGGGATCTTGTGGCACATGCCCAGACACAGGACCAGGGACGTCTGTATCCTCTGCAGTGATGATGACAGACTTGTACCCAGATTCTGCTGCATGAAGTGCATGGAGAAGGGAAAGGCCGTGTGTCTGCTTTTTTTGACTTGACTTAAGCTCGGAGCCTTTTCCCACTGCTCTTTGGTGATCTTGAAGCAGAGCTGCTCACATG
Organism: Chionoecetes opilio; assembly: GCA_016584305.1. Classification (NCBI taxonomy): domain Eukaryota; kingdom Metazoa; phylum Arthropoda; class Malacostraca; order Decapoda; family Majidae; genus Chionoecetes; species Chionoecetes opilio. Next base: position 11,427 of record JACEEZ010007070.1, on the reverse strand, counting down.
TGACATACAGCTCCTTGCCCTCGAGCTTCTCCCTGTGCTGGGGTTTTTTTTCCATTCTTCTACCAGGAATTTGATGAGACTTGCCTTGTTGGGGGAAAACTACCGAGAAAACTTTCTCCACTGCTGGATGTTGTGCCCAGGTTGAATTTTTCTTGAAATGGATCCCTGTGCCTGCACTTCTGTTGGCTCGTTCTGCATCTTGATGGATGTCCCTTGTAGACGTTCAAACAAACATCAATGCGCCTCCCTCTTAGCACCCTCATGGACAACGTGACTCATTGCGGTGCCTGCAAGCTGTGAAAAAGTGTTGTCGTTTCCCTTCAGTTTTCTGGACCAGGCTCATCCCTTTCAATTATGGTAGCAGAGGGCTGGGGGATCACCTCTGCAGGAGAAAACATTCCTCTCCAACTCCTTGCTAGGGCAGCCTTGTTGGTCTTGCGGAGAGACCCATCACCGCTGGCAAGTTGCCCATGGCAAACAGGCCCAGGGGATGAGCCAAAAACCACTCATTTTGAGTTTCTGTTCTCAAGCAACAAGGATCATCTGGCCAAATAGGTTCCTGTCAGCCTTCAAGATAGCCTCCTTGGCATGGCCTTGTGAGCGTGGCTTCTTTTCTGATGTTAGGAACGTTCTCAGTTTCGTCTTCGTCATCGTGTCATGAAACTGTATATTTGGCGTATGGTCTCCAGGCGCTCTTCCTTGAAGGCTTGATATGCATCCTCTCCTATTCTGTAGGCCCCTAGAAGGTCTTTGGCAACTTCTGGTGGTGCTGTAGTCGCAGTTTGACAAAACTGACAAGATCTCTTGCTCTGCGTTGAAGGGGTTCAACCAGCTGGTCTCCATCAGTTGAACTAAAGATTGGACATCGGCCTCATCTCTTCTAATCCGGGGGCATCTGTAGGTCTGGGTGGCTGAAGTCAGTATACTTTTGGCCTACTACCAGGGCCCCTGAGCTGCCTCAAGTATCTGCTGCGATACTCCGATGTAAAGGTAGTACCTGGCGACAGCTCCACCTTTCAGGCTGAAGCCTTTTGTGCCCCCTTGGTGTCTGGGTTTTCTTTTTTGATCGTCTCTTCGATGGTCTGGTCCACAGGAACCCGTCCAAAGGGATTCTTGCTACCGATCTGGCCCGAAAAGCCACCTTGCATGAAGTGTTCATGGACCTCTGGGTGTTCAAATGGGCAGTCGAGGACATCATGGCATAGTAGTAGGTCAGGAATCGGGCATAAGTTCACCTTGTCATAGGCAAAACACCACGGTATCATCTGTCGGATTGTCCTAGGTGAAGCATCCAGTTGCCTTCTCTGGAGGCTCGAACCAGGTCCAGCATGATCTCAACCATGTCCAGGTATGACATCCAGAATGCTGAGAGGTTGTGTTCATCTCTTAGGGTCTCAAGATAAAACTTGGAAGAGCTTCAGGATATGTGTGCATGATTCACTCTCCATCAGCTCTTGAAAGGTTCCCTGAGAAACATTGCTGTGGAAGCTGTTGTTTTTCTTCAGTGTTCCATCCAGATGGTGTATGTCCCCTTGAATGGTTTTCTTCTAGCCATGGAAGGAAGCCTTTCCATGCAAGCCCATCAGTGCTTCATACACGAGCTTGTGCAGTCTCACTGCTCTGTTGTACCTCCGGCCGTCCATCACCCGGGACATGATCCTTCTGCGATGACACCTGATTCCACACACAGATCTCTAAGACCTGCATCCTGAAACCTCTTCCCTATGGGGGAGAGGAGATTGCAGATTGTGTGGAAGACGCCCATCCTGATGATAATGTTCTTTTAACTTCTCTTGTTTCCAGAGAACCCTCGGCAGCTTTGGAATAGAGTGCTTGATCAAACCGCACACAATCTTGTTAAGCTGTAAGGACGCATGATGGCATGCGTTTGCTCCAAGACTTCATTAACGGTGGACATTTCTGTTGCGGGAGCATTGATAGTGGGCCCGGTAGCTTACAGTGTCCTGGACCACTGCAATGTCTCTGCGGATTTTGATGTTTAACCCAGTCCAACTGCTGATGGACTGGTTCTCATGGTCTGACATTGAGTAAGAAGCCAGATAATGGTTCTTGGGCTTTGAATCCTGGACCTCTTGGTAGTTTTCGACATACGCAGTCTCAATCCTGGGTGGCCCTGCCCGCCGCCCAACATTGTATATTGGCAGAATTGATGCGGTCAGAGTGATGCTTCTTATCTTGGACTTGGTAATCTCTGGCAGGGCCCTTTTCTGGCACAGAGCCTGCAACCTGGAACTGGACAGCAATGCCATTGACTCTGTGAGAAGTACCTGCTCCACTTAGTGTCTCTTCAAGTCGGTCGATGGTTTTTTCCCAGGCCAGGGTTGTGAACACACCAGGGTAGTGTTTGCTGGCAGTGGAATGTCATCCTTTGGGAAAATTCCAGCTTCTGGATACAAAGGGCTGTATCGATCTCCTCAAACATTGAGTAGGACACACAGTGGCCAAGACGATTCAGAGTTCGGATCAGTTCTGTGTTTCCTGTCAAACACTTTACAGCATTGGACCAGCAGTACGTGCTTGGGTGGCTCTTTTCTTGCCACTGGTAACAGCAAAGACCAAGTCACTGCCGAAGGATGTGGCAAGACGTTGAGCTCTTTCAGAGGGAGTTTGACACTCACACTCTCTGCAGCAAGGTGTGCAGGATTTAAGGGGACTGCTGCAGGAATAACATTCTGATCTGTATCGGGAGGCCATGGCTGACTCACATCTGCTTATTGATCTCATTCCTCAGCTGCATTCCTGCTTTGGTTAAGAATCTTTAGAGTTAGCTGCTCTTGCTTCTTGCAGATCTTTTGTCATTTTTGTGTGCTTGTCGGGCAAGGTGTCCATTGAGAGGCTGCGTGGATAGAAATTTGAAGCTTTCCTTTTTTCAACTGGGACCAAAGCGTAGTGATTCCCCAAACTCGGTTTCAATCTTTCGGCGAACATGTTTCTTTGTCGCTGGTTTCAGTTGGATAATACCCCGGGACATCATGGATCTCTCAAGCCTAGATGTGAGGTTTATCATAGGCAGTACCTTGGGGTTGGGGAATAATTCAGTCCTTATATACAAGAAGAGTTCCCCGAGGGCTTCTATCTCAGCCTCTTCGTAGCGTTTCCCCCCTCGCTTTCTTCCTGATTTTCACCCTGCACCAGACCTGGCGGCCGCTGGGGAATCATCTTTTTTGTGAAGAGTTTGTAGCACGACTTGTTGGTAGTGATCCTCTGCAGCAACAAGGTCTCTGCTAAGTAAACCAAGGATTCTCTGGTTGAGTTTCCTTGTTGTGCTCTGCGGATCTCTTTATCTGCTCGTAGCTCAACACACTGGATGAGTGGCTCCCTTGTCTTTGCTGCTTTATGTACTTGCTTGACTCTCGCAGAAGAGACATACTTTGGCAACACCCTGCTAGTACTAGGGGGATCCCCTTTATGCCCCCCTCCTGGGGTCGACGCTTGCTGATTCTATCTTGACACCCTTGGCAAGGATAGAATCCAGTGACTTCTTCATTGTAAAGAGACTACGACATTTACGGTGATAATGTATGTGTGGTATTCCTCCTTCTTCAAAGGGCCCCTTTGGCTGCTTCCAGGACTGGATCATGCTGCCGATCTCTGCCCGCCCTGAGGGAATGTGTTCCAGGAGTCCAAAATCCCTGTGGTGACACCAGAGCATCGCTGTCATCATCAGAGCCAGTGGATGATACAGTCGATCCGTTTCTCCCCTTCCTCGCTGATGGTTGCATCATGCCGTCAGACAGTCAGCACACACCTGCAAAAAAAATATCACCTTAAACATTACATGAACAAACAAAACAAACACATTTACATGGAAACCATTCTACATATGTTTGCTCCTTCCAATAAAAAAATTATCCCCAAAATATCACAAAAAATCACCAAATATGGAAATAAACCCCTAAATATGGGGGAAAAATTGAAATATACATCGGAATAACTCTTGTAGAAAATCAAATTAGCTACAAGAGCTTTGGAAATTTTTTTTCAATTTCTCCCATATTTAGGGATTTATTCCAGATTTATGGGAACAATACCCAATAATTACTTTTTTTTTAGGGTAAATCCCAAAATATTGAGGAAATTTGAAAACATACCTAGGAACAACTCTGTAGAGAAATCAAATTCTACATAGGTGCCAAATTTTTCGCTAACGTACGTGTGATTGATTTTTAAGATAATGAGGAACAACCCCGAGCTCTACGCTGAAAATCTTTTTTTATGGGTAGCACTCCCCCTTGCATAAACTAAATCAGACTAAGCTACCAGTTGCGGGAAGGCACTATCATATCTTAATGTATTATATATTTAAACCACAAAAAGGTTTCCACTCTCTATAAACATTTTAGTACCATTCGTGTTTAGTCACCAAGGTGTACGATATCTGGCCTGGCTCATGACTACCTGGCGGGCCGTTCATAACCATCGTTGTACTTTTTTATCTACTGACATATACATACTTAGTACTGTGTACAGTCCCTAATCTATTCCCTGTGCATCTTTCATCATCGTCCAAGTAAGTGGAGTAGTAGTGGCCAATACTAAAAGTCGGAACATTTTCCGGCACATTCTCGGAACTTTTCATAAAGAACAATTGCAGGGGACATAGGGACGCATGCAGCAGCTTGCCGTCGGATACGCGCTTGCCGACTGCGGGCGCGAGCGCGTGGCTTCGTTGGCACCTATCCCGCACCTTGAGTCACAAATGCCCTTGGTGTTATACTTGAGACTTATGGCACCAGTTTGCATGAAGGTCCTTATCGTGCTCCCTATAGGGTCCCGCGTGAAAATGCCCGACACCCTCTGGCTTTCAAGAACATCCGCCATTTCTTCCCCGATCTTGTGGCCCCCCATCGTGAAAATAATTGTTCGGAGCGTAACCCCCATAACCGACGAGATGATCGATGAGCATCATATATTATTAGACAACTCTCCATTGACAACATCAATAATCAATCATATTCTAATTTGTACTCTACATTTCGGATAAAGTTAACGTCGGTTTACTCGAAGCTATAATAGGGTCAGCTAATTCATATACTTTTTTTCCTGTTTGCTCTTTCTTGGTAGTCTCGTAAAGAACTCTAGTCAAGACAGTCACAACTCTACAACCCATTCGGTGTATCTCCCGCTGTTTTGACGCGTGTAGGGCTTATTTGACCATTTTCACCATCAATTCTTGTATTTGGACACACAGACAGCCGTCGGTAAATGAAATAACACAAGGGGGGCGTCTGGCTGGGTGGACGAACCCCCTAGCGAGGTTAGGTTACGAAACAACGCGCAGGTTAGGTTAGTCACTAGCAGGGGGTCTGGGGTGGGGCTAAAACCCTCCTCTAGCTGAGGTTGTTCAGAAACATTGCCCAGGCTAGTTACTTAACTTAATAGCAGGGGGGGTCTGGGGTGGGTGGGCGAAAGCCCCCATCGCGGAGGTCAGATTACGAAAAACAATGCCCAGCCCCCCCCAGCTAGGTTAGTTTTAACTAGCGGGGGTCTTGGGGGGGAACCGGAAAACCCCTTGCGAGGTTATGGTTAGAAAACAATCCTAGGTTAGGTTGAGTTAACCTAGCGGTGGGAGGTCTGGGGGGGAACGAAACCCCCCTGCGAGGTTATCTTAAGAAAAACAATGCCTAGGTTAGGTTAGTTAAACTAGCGGGGGGTTCTGGGGGAAAGCCCGGAAACCCCTTGCGACTAGGTTATATGTTAAGAAACAATGCCTAGGTTAGCGTGTTAGTTAACTGCCGGGGGGGGGGGGGGGGGAAGGAGGACGAACCCCCTTTGCGAGTTTTTGTTTAAGAAAACATGCCTAGGTTAGGTAGTTAACTGGGGGGGTTTTGTGGGCAACGAAACCCCCCTTGCGAGGTTATGTTAAGAAACAATGCTAGTCTCAGTGCGTTAACTAGCGGGGGGTTCTGGGGAGCAAAACCCCCCTAGCGATTTGGTTACGAAAACTCCCATTTAGTTTTTTAAACTAGCGGGGGCTTGAGGGGCCAGGCCCCCCCGTTATACAGGGATATTGGTCATAGGGATATTGTTAAAACTGCATTTTACATAAAATTTTTTTTAAAATTTGGTAGACATATCATATTACCTTTATAAGGTAATTTCTCTAGTTGGGGATCCGAACCGTTTTTGGGGCCCCAAAATTTGAAATGTTTTTTTATTGCATCGGGTCTGGTCTTGGGTTGGGTGACCCCTCCGGCATACCAACCTCCCCAGGGCCCCCGACGTCGGGTCCTCATCCCGATGGGGGCAAAATCACCTTTTCTGAAACTTATAAATAAGTATCACGAGGGTGGGGCGCCCCCCTCACTTCGTGTACTGGTGAAAATGACCACTTTTTGCAACTGGGCCTATTTTTTTACTTTTAGGGTGACGACAAAAGTGATACTGGCGGAGACCGCCCGCCGCTGCGGGGGCGCCGAGGCTGTCACGGGTACGTGATGGCGGGGGATTACAAGTAACGTTGAAAAAAACAAAAAGTTTTTATTTTTTTCGAAAAGGGAGAGTAAAATTTAAAACTTTAAAGTTTGGGAATAAAGTTAAAAGTATGCACGATTTCGTATTTTAGGAACTAATTTTTAACTATAAACGGGTCATTTTTAAAGGCTAAAAAAAGCAATACCCAGGCAAAAGGCTATGTGTGGGTTGTTTAAAAAAATCTTTAAAATTTGCCTACCACTTACGTTAGTATAAACTCTATGAAAATTCATTGTACAATTTTATTTTTATGGGTGTGAGGTTGGGGTTTTAAAAACAAAAGGCATTTTAAAGAAAACAGGTAATAACTATGAGGAGGTTGTTGGGAGTGAATAATCAACCCGCTGGTAGTTTATGTAAACGGGGGTTAAAATAAATGAGGGTATATTGTAACAGGATTATTAATTTTGGTTTTGGAATTGAAAATGGGATAACAAAAAAATATCATCATATTATTATTTTTAAATTAAACAATTGTATGATCAAAACATCTGTAATCCCCTTGGGTTATAAGGTTAACCATTTGCTAAATGCTGCGGTATGCCAATTTTTTTATTATGTAAATGATGTTAATGGAAATTTGGGTTAAAAAAAGCTTTCAAGCTAGGGTGTAACCACATTTCAAACAACGGGGAAAGGAAAAACTCATAAAATTTTAGTTTGTGTCATTACAGGATTATGACTGAAAATAAGGAAGGCAAATTATCTGATGAACTACCCCTAAATTTCCCGGGACATTTTTACTTTAATGTCTTTCTCTTTTAGTTGGGGGGCAGATTAAATACTAGGTTTAATCTATATGCACCCAAAACTTAAATGAAATGACGTAGGAAAATTTCAACTTTTTAAATGTCCTTTTTATAATTTTTTCAAAACGTTGTAAACCCTATTTATTGTTTCCCTTTAATAATTAAAGCTAACTATTTGCCATAACAATTATAAAGTGCTTTAAAACTCTGCCCATTGTAAAATTACAAGAATTTAATAGAGCTTGTTCCTTTTTTATAAATACTTTTTCTGCTTTTTTTTTTACATTACTATGACCTTTTAACTATCACCTAACTATGACGCATTAAGCTTCCCTTAACTATGACGCTATTAAGCTATCCCCTTAACTTACGCTAAAAACTATCACCTTAACTATACGCTTTTAAAGCTATAAATTAACTATACCATTAAGCTATCCCCTTTAAAATATACGCTTTTTAAGTTTTCACCTTAACTATCCGTTTTTAAAAGCTATCATTTTAATATACGCTATTAAGCTATCACCAAAACTATGACGCAAAAGTAAAGTCCACCTTAACTATGCGCTATTAAGTTTCACCTTAACTATGACGTTTTAAAGCTATCCCTTAACATACGCTATTAAGCTACCCCTTAACATCCCCCTATTAGGCATCACTTAACTACACGCTATTAAGCTATCACCTTAATTTTGACCTTTTAAGCTATCCCCTTCCTATACGCTATTAAAGCTATCCCCTTAAACTATGACCATTAAGTATCCCCTTAACTAACGCTTTTAAGCTATCCCTTAACTAACGCTTTTAAAGCTATCCCCTTAACTATACGCTATTAAAGCTATCCCCTTTAAACTATGACCATTAAGTTTAAACCCCTTTAACATACCTATTAAGCTATCCCTTAACTATCCTTTAAGCTATCCCTTAACTATGACGCTATTAAGCTATCCCCTTTAAACTATGCGCTATTAAGCTATCCCCTTTAACTATGACGCTTTTAAAGCTTTCCCTTTAACTATACGCTATTAAGCTATCCCCTTTAACTATCCGCTTTTAAAGCTTCACCTTAACTATGACGCTATTAACTATCACCTTAACTATGACGCATAACTATCACCTTAACTATGACGCCTATTAAAGCCCCTATCACCAAAACTATGACGCTAAAAAGCTTCACCTTAACTTGACGCTTTTAAAGCTATCCCTTAACTTACCTTTTAAGCTATCACCTTTACTATAGCATTAACCAAAATCACCTTAACTATACGCTATTAGCTATCCCCTTTAAACTATACGCTATTAAGCATCCCCTTAACTATCACGCTATTAAGCTATCACCTTAATTTGACGCATTAACTTCACCTTAACTATCACGCAATTAAGTTTTTTTTTTTTTCTTTACCGGGGTCAATACTTATTTATTACTCATTGAAACTCTTATACCCCTTTCTAGGTCTGATTGAGTTTAATTAAAACCCCCCCCAAAAAAACACACACACACCCAAAACACACACAAACCACACAACACACCCCCACACACAAAATACACACAGCAATCTCTGTTCCAATATCCTCACTGTTAATTATTTTTGTCTATTCTTTTTTGCTAGGGAAAGTCATCAAAATCATTTTTAAAACCATTTAATAACCAAAAAAAACTTTAAAAAGAAATTCCCCAGTTTAAACTAAACACATAACTATACTCTTCCCGTTATTATTATTGTTATTTTTATTATTATTTTATTATTATTATTATTTTTATTGTTATTGGTGTTGTTATTACGCGGCGGGTTGGGAATGAAAAAAAATACCCCTTTTTTTTTTTTTGTGTGTGTGTGTGTGTGTGTGGTGGTGTGTGCCCATACGCCTGTAGGCGTGTGACCCAGGGCTCGGATGGAAAGGCTCTGGGGTTCACTTGAGGGCTCTGAGGGTTTTGGTCCTCGCCCGTGGTGGCGCAGGCAATTCTTATAGTGACCCTGTGATTAGTGTTTTAAGGGGCTCTTCCCCCCCCCCTGTGTCCTCCATGCTTCGAAATTTCTTCGGGATCGAACTCGGGTCCCCGAGAACGCCATCGAACGCTACCCTCCCTACCGCCCCCCCATTTATCCTTTATTTATCACATTACAAAAGTTCTTATCTCTCCTTTCGTTTTTCTTTACTGATTAGATAACGCCTAACCTACCTAAAAAGCCTTCTTGACCAGTAATAATATTTTCCTGAAAAATAATAGAGAGATAGAAAAGGGAAAATATCTAATAACTATAGGGGAGCCGTGTGTCTGTCTGTCTGTCTGTCTGTGTGTCTTCTGTTTTGGGTAGCCGAAAATATAAACTCAATTTTTTTAGATAGGCTCAAAAAAACGCAAAAAATCGTAGGGGGTAAGCGGCCCAGTCCCTGTCGTTGAATAATTTTGAAGGGGTTTTTTTGGGGTAAAAAAAACTTTGATATTAGATTACAGGAAAAAATCCCGCGGTAACGTCCAAACGCATTCCTAAACCAGTAGATCAGGACGTTTGTGGGCGTGCGTGTGTGTGTGTCTTACGTACTGTGTTCCCTCTCCAATTACTCTCTCCAATTACTCCCCTAATTTTTTTCTCTCCATTACTGTCCCCAACACCTTCTTTTTTATATTCTTTTTATTCACCGACTAGGCAGCTTTTAAAAAGGGAAATTTCAATCTGTCCGGGGAAAATGGTACATAAATTTTAATTGATGAGTAGAGGGAGGCAGGAACTGGAACATGAATGACGAGGGCGGTGGGTCGTCGGTTGTGGTAGCCGTGGCACAGCGGCAGGCTCAGAGGGTGGTGTGGTCACACGTGGTTCTTAGGTCTGTGTATGTCTACCGAGTTCCCCTTAAGAAAGTGATGGGTATGAAAATTTCCAACTTTAGACAGAAGATAATATATTTTTCAGCAGAAATGGGGGTAAAAGGGAAAAGTGGAAAAATGTTGGGCGTGGCGGGACACGTGGCCGCCCCCGACGAGACGAAACCGTAGCGTGACCTATGATTTAAGAGTGAGTGTCGAGTTGATTTTGGGGCTCCGGCAACGCGTCAACCCTTTTTTAAACAGGTCAAGGAGCGCGGGGAAAGACACCTGGCTATGGGGGGGTGACAAATAGAAAATTCCTCTAAAAAGTTGCCCATCGGGGAGATCAAAAGAAAGTGAAAAAGGTGCTAAAACAGTAAATTTGGGGAGAGGACACCTACGTACAGTACATGTGTTTGTTGGAACACACGGGAAAACAAAGGGTTTTGGAAACACACGGAACACAAAAGGGTTGGAATCCACGAACGTGTCACCCGAGGCACTTTACCAGTGACCAACGACAGCAACAACACGATTGGAGTTTTTTTCAATCACATGTTGCTAATATATACTACTACACAAACATCCAACATGGGGCCGAAGGGGCCCCCAAGCACTTGTCTTACTTAACATTTGGTTCTCTTATTAATAGCATTTTGTAGTAATGGGGAGTATGATTGAAATATAGTATATAGAGGGGAAAAATAGCGGTATAGTGTAGTTAAACAGTAAAATTAAATGCCCCAATTTTGGTATTTAACTATATAAGCGTCACGGTTTCTGATTATTTATGCTTACACCCAAAGGGTAGAAACGGCACTGCTCCTCTCTCTCTCTCTCTCTCTCTCCCTCTCTCTCTCTCTCTCTCTCTCTCCTTCTCTCCTCTCCTCCCTCTCTCTCTCTCTCTCTCTTCCTTCTCTCCTCCTCTCTCTCTCTTCCCCCCCCCCCCCCCCTTTTCCGTTTGTCCGCTGAGAGATGTGGGTGTGTTTGTTTGTGTGTGTGTGTGTTGTGATGTTGTGTGTGTGTTTCCCTTCTGCTATAAGGACCTTTGTAAGGCTTTAAAAAAATAAAGGGGGACCGACAGTAGTTTGGGGTGAGTTTTTGAGGATATTTTCTCGCCCAGAAAGGTCTGTGATTACATAAAAATACCCCAATCGCCCGAAAACGGGCTATAAAATGTCATTTGCGGGACATAAAACATTTTAGAACTGGTAACACTTGTGGGGTTTAAAAGCCCCCTAATTAAACCATAATTACCCGAAAGTGATGCAAAAAATATTTTTTGGATGTGATTCCAAATTTTTTTTTATTTGCACTCGCCAGGGGAAGGCGAGCTGAAGGGGGTGGAAAAAGGGGGTCGATTTTTTTTTTGTTTTT